>JAWPHD010009754.1:0-100553 GCA_037043455.1 Cyrtodaria siliqua | reverse complement strand
AACACCTGCATAGAGTTTTGATAAGCGATTTTGCAGAGTAATTTTGCCGTTATCTGGCAAGTTAGTGTCCTTAACATTTTATTTATTTCGGATGACGTAATAATAAAGATTGGCATCAGTTCTGACACGTTGCACACCATGTCACTACGGGCTTCAAACAACCATTCTTTATAAAGGAAACCAGGGGTCACAAAACTCAATAATTAGGCAATGATGTTTGATAAAAAATTACTATGTAATGTACTGAAAGGAACGTTAAGTTTAATAGAAACAGAGAGATAGAAAAGTAGAAAATAAAAAGATAGAAAAGGAAGATATAGTACAATCAGCTATGGAAAGGTGATTGTTCATATTCAATTTTTTACTCTATTTCTCAAATATCAAATAAGTTCCAGTTGGCATTATGTTGGTCAAGTGTTCTTAAAAAACACAATCCTTTCTTCAATATCTGCCCTATATGATCAGACAGCATTCAATTTGCAAAATAGGATATACTAGTACACACAGAAAAAAGAATGCAGATAACGAGGTGAGGGAAACAAAATGAAAAGTAAAATGAATAACATGTGCAAAAAATCTCTGATATAATTGTCCTTTTAGCTTAGCTCTGTGTAGGCATTGCAGGCCTGGGGTTACGCCTAATTTTCAGAAATGTGAAAATAAAAAAGTCCAAAAATTGGGAGAGGGGTGTTTTTTTCAAATTCATTTGTGTACTTATCTTGACCTTTCTATATGTCAGATCGCACCTAATGCATTCTAACATCAAAAACAATTTTCGGGGAAATACCTCTAGGATAAGTTAAACTCGGGCCTATGCTGTCAACTGGGCCTAGCTACCCCACTGAGTTCCTTTGGTTGGGTATACAATTATAATTCTAAGAATAAACTGACCATGCAAATCGTGATTTATCAGTTAATCGGTAGCAAAGATCGAGCAATCATCAACTAAGTTGATTAAGCTGAAAAATGTAGTATATTTAGTCTACTGTAGTTACTCTATGTACCTGTAACCTTCCGATTTTGCCTTTTGGTGGTGATTTTGACAAAGGTTTAATTTCATCCTCTTCTGGTCGCTTTTGTTCTACAACTTTAGGTTTCTATAGCAGCAAAACAAAAAGTAAGCAAGCATAAAGAAAAGTTAGCAATTGAATGGGACCAAATGAAAACCGTGCAAATACCGGACCAGCGGTAATAATGCAGCAGTTAAAGCAGTCTGCCTCTATAAAATAATGCGTAAACAATAATTTATAGACTTTTGTTTGTTTATTTTGTTTTTAGTATTTTATTTCTCTCAAACTATATTATATATTACAACAGAGAGCATATAATAATTGACGTAGACTTATATAGACCTCAACTAGAACTATCACTGAAGGTGATGTGTATCCCCGCTTAAATTCTAATTCAAACAAAGGGCTATAATTGTGTAATAAATTAGACAACCATCAATATAAGGTCATCAGTTGTTCTGTGTATATGAAGTTTGGGAACAACCCATTGAAAACTGTTTGAGGAATGCAAGTAATAAAAAGGTGTTCTGCACCGGGACGGGACGCGACATAACAAAAATGTAATACACGAGAGGATGGGACATTACAAACAAAGTGATTCCTATATAGTCCCATGTCACTTTGTGAAAGCAGGGGGTATGATAATAAGCATTCATCACGTTGCAAATTGTGAGAATCAAGGGCACCATTACGTGTTCCCGCCTTAGTTCCATTAAGAGATGAGAAAGCTTACATTAGCAGGATTTTATAACTGATATTTTGACAATAAAATATGTTTAAAAACATCTTTTACTGAAAACATGCGATAACCTGTTTAAAATTACCTATTAAATGTTTTAATTTTACAAAAACATTTTATGCCGAAATTATGGTTTATTTCATACCCCAGCCAATCGCGTTTTTGCTTCTTGAGAAGGGGTTGGTTGGGGTATGGAAGTTAATACTCGGACCACGTAATGCTAACTTGATGAATGATCTCATGATTTTGTTAATTTCGTATTTATGGAGGTAGACTGCTGAGGTAGACTGCTGTAACTACAACAAAAAGAATATTACACCAACTGCAGATACTTTTAAAACAAAACAGCGACAGGAAATTATAAACTGGTTCCCTGTTGTATACTGATTCCAAAAATAAAGTGTGCACTCAAATTTGCATAAAAAAATAGGAGTTTGAAATTCATGAGAAATTTCTCGACTGTCGTCTTGTGTTTTCCATTCAACTCCATGCATTTTGCAATTCTTGTTTTGCTCTTTTTTGACTTTGAGGAACTAAACCTCTGTTAGTGAAGGAATGTTTCATACAAAGGTATCACTACTTTAATAATGTATAGATATTTGTAAATTTTAAAACTTGTTCTGCAAAATTTGAATATTTCCAAAAATAGTTGTGCACACTTACTTTTTTGAATGAGTAAATGTAAACAGGAGGTATTCTTCAATCAGGGCAGTTACCTGATTGGCTATTTTATTTTTGGGATAAATTCAGAGATATGCCAACAAATTTTAATGTACAGGAATGGCTTGCAACTGGGAACCAATTTACTAACAAATGAAACAAGCAAATCAAATCAAATTGTTAGAAAAAGCAATGCATATTATAAGAGACTGAGTGAAGAGAATTATATTAATTTTCTTCAATACTCCTTATACTTTACTTAGACTTAAGCTGGTTTAGTAAATGTTCAAACATAATATCAACATTAAACACAAATACACACACAGTGAGTGGTGCAAAACATTACACATAAATACACATACAGTGATAGTTCTTGAGCTGACTGTAGACCCCCCTCGCCCCCCAGGGGGAATTTTGTAGGCTATGATTTTCTGAAAGAACATACATTAAGCTTCAAAATGAGACATGTGTGCCATCTGAGCGTTGGGGCTTTAATGAGTTTTGGGGGAAAACGTTGCGTTTTTAGACGAAAATCGCCGAAATCTGGAATTATTTTTTAGAAAAAGAATGGAATATATTAGAACCAATTTGAATTGATGGAATCTTTCTCGGAATGCACCTCTATGTGTTCCACCATATAATTTATGGATCCGATACTTAAATATTGAGATTTTGGGTAAAAATGTTAAAAAATTGAATAAAATCGCTGATTTCTGTAATACATTGGGGGTATTTAACTAAAATTAGAAATATATCTAATACAACAGAAAAAAGAAATATTATAACCTTTTTGGGCAGGGTAAGTTCCAGTGATTAAACAGAAAAAAGTTCCAAACCGCATGATGTTTGGAAATGCCTTAATTTTGGGGTGAAAAATGTGTATTTTTGTCAAAAATCACCGGAATCTGGAATTATTTTTTAAAATTAGTTTGAACATAACCTTATCAAATTGAAGCAATGGAATGTTGCATAGCATACACATTCAAGTTTTTCCTGGCATCATATATAACATATGTGCTCAAATATTGGCATTTTAGGGCAAAACGTTGGAAAAAATAACAAAAATCACTGATTTCTGTAATCCATTGGGGTATTGGGTTAAAATTTAGAAAAAATATTTATTGCAATATAATAAAAACATATTGTAACATTTTGGATAGACAAAGGTCCAATAATTAAGTAGAAAAAAATCCTGAACCATATGATGCTTAAAATATTGCCTTAATTTTCAGGCGAAAAATGTGTATTTCCGTCAAAAATCGACGGAATCTGGAGTTATCTTTTGAAAATAGTTTGAACATAAACTTATCAAATTGAAGCAATAAAATGTTGCACACTATACATATCCAAGTCATTTATTGTATCAGATATAACATATATGCTCAAGTATTTATATTTTAGGGCAAAATGTTGAAAAAATGACTAAAATCGCTGATTACTGTAATACATTGAGGTATTGGAAAAAATTTAAAAGTGCATTATAAGAAAGAACGGAATTTTTTTTTTATAACATTTCTGCAGTCCAATGTGCAATAATATACCAGAAAACCTTCTTTTTCTATGGAAAATTCCTACTCTCACCTGGTGATATTGCCATTGACCCATCATATGTTTCCAAGGAGTGCATGGCACGCTGACATTTTATTTGCTAAAGCCTGCTCAAGCTGATACCTTACGGGATTTTTTTATAAAAAGAACCTCCCGAACAAATACAACACATCATGTACTAGTTCTTGAGCTGGCTGTAGACTCCCCCACCCCCACCCAGCCCCCACACTCTCCCCCATGGGGGATTTTGTAGGGTATGATTTTCTGAAAGAACATACAATAAGTTTCAAAATGAGACAGGTGTGCCATCAATTATGAGCGTTGGGCTTTAGTGAGTAACGTGCATGTAAACTATGTTACCTTACATAACAATTAAAATTTGTACATTAAAAATGTTGAATATAAATTAAATCAAAACCATGTAAAAAACATAATACATGTACTTTTATTAATATAAGTTGAGAAGCGCTTCAAACTTAATGAAACTATTCTGTAATTTACGTTACACCACATTCATTACCAAAAACAAACTTATTTTTAGTGCAAATAGGTGGCTGTAAAAACTGGTGTTCGTCTGTTTTAGACTATGTATAATATGCATATGTATACTAGCTGAAATTTATGTGTAACACAATAAAAATAAATCAAACATGGCGTCCAAGATGGTCCCGTTGTGTCACAAGATCTGTAGGTCGGCCCAGCAGCTATTTCTCTATAACTATACTGTATATAGCTCTAGGTGTCATGTTCGAGGCCCGAACTCAGGTAGCCCTCCCCCTGATACGGTCTAGCGACCGAGTGCCACGCATAGCGGGGACCTTTGCCGAGGCTGGCCACCGTTCCCGTTGAGTCAACAAAACCTGTTGGTCGGCCCAGCGGCCGTCGGCTGTGGGTCGCTCAAGGCTATTTCTCTCTATATAACTATACTGTATATAGCTCTAGGTGCCATGTTCGAGACCCGGAAGTCTTCCCCCTGTTACGACCTAGGGACTGAGTGCCACGCGTAGCGAAGACCGTTGCCGATGGCTGACCAGCGTTCCCGTTGTGTCACAAAACCTGTGGGTTGGCCCAGCGGCCGTCGGCTGCAGGTCGCTCAAAGCTATTTACTATATAGCTCTAGGTGGCATGTTCGAGACGCAAACTCAGGTAGCCTTTCCCCTGATACGACCTAGGTACCGGGTGCCACGCGTAGCGAGGACCGTTGCCGACGGCTGGCCACCGGTCCCGTTATGTCACAAAATATGTGGGTCGGCTATCGGCTGAGCGGCTATCGGCAGAAGGTCGTTCAAGGCTATTTCCCTCTATATAACTGTATATAGCTCTATGTGCCTTGTTCGAGACTCAAACTCGGGTAGCCCTCACCCTGATAAGCCCTAGGGACCGAGTACCACGCATAGCGGGGACCTTTGCCGACGGCTGGCCACCGGTCCCGTTGTGTCACAAAATATGTGGATCGGTCCAGCGGCCATCGACCGAAGATCGCTCAACGCTATTTCCCTCTATACATATATAACTATACTGTATAAAGCTCTAGGTGAGTTACGAGGTTCGAGACCCGAACTCGGGTAGCCTCCCCCCTGATACAGCCTAGCGATTGAATGCCACGCGTTGCCGGGACCTTTGCCGACGGCTGCCCACTAGTCTCGTTTTGTCACCCTATCTGTAAGTTGGCCCAGCGGCCGTCGGCCGAAGGTCGTTCAACGCTATATCCTTCTATATAACTGTATATAGCTCTATGTTCCATGTTCGAAACTCGAACTCGGGTAGCCTTTCCCCTAATATGGACTACTGACCGAGTGCCACATGTACTGGTGACCTTTGCTGACAGCTGGCCACCGGTCCCGTTGTGTTGCAAAATATGTGGGTCGGCCCAGTGGCCGTATGCAGAGGGTCGCTCAACGCTATTTCTCTGTTTATAACTTATACTGTATCTAGCTCTATGTACCATGTTCGAAATGCCGGTAACGTGGTAAAGTCCAAGTCGCCAGTTGGTACATGACATGTTCCAGAATGCTCTACACATAATGGGCTTTCAGAAAAATAGGGTGTACAAAATTCCCCCTGGGGTGAGGGTTACTCCTACTACTACTAGCTTACAGTCTATTTTTCTATTGTACGGGTATTATATATTTTTCTAGATTTTAACCAAATACCCCCAATGGATTGCAGAAATAAGTGATTTTAGTCCTTTTTTCCAACATATTTCAGCAGATATGTTATACATGATGCCAGGAAACACTTGAATATGTATGCTGTGCAACATTATATTAATTCAATTTGATAAGTTTATGTTAAAACTATTTTCAAAAATAATTCCAGATTTCGTCGATTTTTGACAAAAATACACATTTTCGCCTAAAAATTAAGGCATTTTCAAGCATCATACGGTTCGGGACTTTTTTCTACTTAATTATTGGACCTTTGTCTATTCCAAAAATATTACAATGTGTCCTTATTCAATTGTATTAAATTTGTTTCTAGATTTTAACCTAATACCTCCAATGGATTACAGAAAGCAGTGATTTTTGTAATTTTTTCCAACATTTTGCCCTAAAATGCCAATATTTGAGCACATATGTTATATATGATGCAAAGAAAAACTAGAATATGCATGCTGTGCAACATTCTATTGCTTCAATTTGATAAGTTTATGTTGAAACTAATTTTAAAAAATAATTCCAGATTCCGACGATTTTTGACAAAAATGCACATTTTTCACCTCAAAATTAAGGCATTTCCAAACATCATGCGGTTTGGAACTTTTTTCTGTTTAATCACTGGACCTTACCATGCCCAAAAAGGTTACAATATTTCTTTTTTCTATTGTATTAGATATTTTTCTAATTTTTAGTTAAATACCCCCCATGTATTACAGAAATCAGCGATTTTATTCATTTTTTTAACATTTTTACCCAAAATCTCAATATTTAAGTATCGGATCCATAAATTTTATGGTGGGACACGTAGAGATACGTTCCGAGAAAGATTCCATCAATTCAAATTGGTTCTAATATATTCCATTCTTTTTCTCAAAAATAATTCCAGATTTCGGCGATTTTCGTCTAAAAACGCAACGTTTTACCCCAAAACTCACTAAAGCCCCAACGCTCACATGGCACACATGTCTCATTTTAAAACTTACTGTATGTTCTTTCAGAAAATCATACTGTACAAAATTCCCCCTGGGGGGGGAGGGTTTCTCCTATTAGCTCACAGCCTATGAGTGGTGCAATTCCATCGCAGATACCGTTCTGCTATTTTTAACGTGGTTTTGTTTTTAATAGAAATTTATAAACTTTATTTTATTAATGATATCAGTTTTTATTAACAGTTACGCATCATGAAATTCTATTTGGTTAGTGTTCCTTTTTGGTCTTTTGGTAATGGGGTGGGGAGTGGGGAGTGGGGAGTGGGGAGGGGGCAGTGCCCTTACAGTTGGGAAAATTTGCACCACAAAACATTGGGAATATAAATATCAAACACTATGGATTGTAACCATTAAAATAGTTATATGATACTGAACCATATTGGCATGTCACAAGGTTTATTACCCTATTTCTGCTCAAATTTGGCTAGTTACTGAACATGTTAGCTTTCATCAACAGAAACCCTCTGACCAATTATGGTAAAAGATCAGATGAAACAATAATGTATTAAATAATCAAAGGGCCATAACTCTGCTGTTTTAGTTAGACATGGCTAGTTTTTGAATTTGTCCATGCTCACGTCTATTAGCAAGGTAACTTGATAAAAACGATGTGGGTGAAATGGCTGTTTTTCAAACTTACCACTGTCCCAAGCTTGTACTCAAACTAACATTTTGGGCAAGTATGAAGAAACGATGGAGCTAAAGCATTAACAAACATTTTTGAATAATTCAACGCCTATTACTTCGCTGTTTTTATATTATATGTTATATGTTCGTCTCTTATTAGACACACAAACAAACAAAGCCACATAAGAAAAGCTAAACACGTTTTTTTTCACTGTTTTTAACATGTTAAAATATCTCTAATCCTAAACCCTAGTCACACAAGTATACTGAAGCCATATACCGTACGGACAGACAAACGGACAAGTGAATACATCTTCAATGTTGGGCCCTTACACCTATATCATCATAAGAGTCTATGTTAACAAACATGGGGGATGGTAACCATCTTGAAAGTCAGGTTTCTTTTAAACTTTGCAAAAAAAAAAGAGAAGAATTTCTGTTAAATTTCTGTAAGGATCAACTCAAGACCTCAAAAGTAATGTTATAATGAAATCTGCTTATCAGATTGCTTTGTGTCCCTTTAATATGAGAAACATTCTCACCCTCAATCATTAATGCAAATAAACATGGCATAAAACATTATATTTAAATATTAAGATTGTGAAATAATGATTGTCAACGTCCTTATAATATTCAAATAATAATAACCTCTATTCTGATGTGTCAACACAGGACACAAAACTGTCTAAATCAATTGAAATAGTTATAGTTTTTTTTATAGCTTGTATTCCATCTCACCAGGGAGTCAACTAGCAAACAGTTTACATTAACAAAATATATTTTCATTCAATTAAAAGATTCAATAGTTGAAAGCAGCTTCTATTGGAATGGTTAATTTCAGCTATGAACCAGCCAAATATTACTACCAAAATAAATATATAGACCCACTTGGGGCTTTAATCTATTCCATGTAGGGGAGAAAACAATAAATAGATAATTCATAAATATATCAATACAGATTGCACTGTGTGGTTGAGGAAAACAAACATAACAATTCATCTGCCATTCTACTGTGTAGATTTCTCAGACTAAAGTGTAGCGTATAGACACTGTGGGGGTAAATAAAACAAACTTGATTTGTCTGACAGATTTGAAGTTGTAAGATCTTTGTTGCCAATGAAGCTGCACAGACAGTATAAAAGTCACATGTTTAGCCATAGCACTCATTGACAACCACTTTAGTGAGCCGGCTGGATACATTATTTGTGAAATTTACATTGCTTTTACCATGCTTTACCAAGCTTTCCTTATACTGACAGTATTAATTGTTGCTGAAGCACGAATAAACGAGGAGCCCCAATGCTCTAAATATCACTTCGAGGAAAAAGTTCTGGAAAAGTTAATACGGCTAGAGCACCAGATGGAAGTTTGGGATGATAAAATGGAAAGGCAAATTTCTGACTTTAAAGATTCAGAAATTGCATGGAAGGACAAAATTGAAAAATCCATATCTGAAATAAATGAGGCTGAGATTGCAAGGACCGACAAATTCGATCAACTGAAGGATTCCATTCAACAAGAACTTGAAGGACAGAAAACCAAGCTCGATGAAGTTTTGTTAAACTTTCAAAAACAAGTTGGTCGACTCTCCCAAGATCCGATGGAGAAACAAGACGATATAAACAAAACTTTACTGGCATTCATAAAGAATCAGGAAACTGTAGTCAACCAGATCAAAGGTATTTATACCATCTCAATAATTACGAATTATTTACTAATGGCTCAATAAAACATGAGTTAAGTAATTAAGAGCTGCTCCCAGAATGAGGGAATTCCATCAGGAATCAGCACCCTACTCTTACTATGCATGACATTCCTTTAATTCTAAGAAAGACCCATCTAATGGGGACCGTCAACAAAGGTCCGTATCTGACAGATAAAAATTACCGCACAATAATTTACCTATGATTAAAGAAGAAATCTCTTCCTCTTTTTAGTTTTACAACCATTGAAAATGATTTTCCTTTGAACAGAATTATGAACATTGAACAACACATTTTTTTAAAAATTTGCAATGCATTCATGATCAAGTGTGAAGTTTTCAAACTGGGACAACAATTAGATAAACCTAAAATAATGATATTCGATTTCTTCTATTACAGCTGAACTGACCACTCCGACAGTCGTATTTAAAGCTAGAGGAGTAGCCAATAAAAATCCCACTTTGGCAGCCGTGATACGATACACGCAGGTTATCACCAATATTGGCGGGGGATATGACACAGCTACTGGATATTTTACAGCACCACATGCTGGTACCTATATTTTCACTGTACAAATATGTGCTGCTACTAATGTTAAGTATTTAGGTGTCTACATTGTTGCTGCAGATGTTGTTATAGCAGCAACAGCTGACAGCCATTCTGGTCAATATCCCTGCACAACAGCTACTGGGGTGGCTGTACTGGCCAAAACAGATAAAGTTTGGATAAAATCTACCGACTCTTCGGGTGTTGTTTATGAAGACACTAGAAGATGGAACAGCTTTTCTGGCGTTCTCATTCACATTAATACTGACTGAATTGAACTGTTGCCAGGGAATGTACATATTGAAAGGTTGATGAATGAAGAAATATTAAGACATTGATAAGTTATATCCTATATTAGGATTTGTGTGCCCAAACAATGACATATCAACCCAGAATTCACCTTGACTATTTATCTTGACATTTATACTATTCTAAGGTCATGTGACAATTGTCATAAGTGTGAATAATTTTTTAGAATAGAAAATCGAAATGCTGTTGTTGCTTATTTGTAAAGATTGGGCTGAATGTTGTTTATGTTATTTCTAGCACATGCTAGGCTATATATAACAGAATTGTTTTTGTGGAGGAGGCATACAACCCACTTTTTCCTGGGTAGCAATAGTACTGCATACCTTCCCACAATCCGTAAGAATTGACACTTTCTCACTTACAATTTGAGCTCCCGGTGAGACTCGTACCAGCAGCGGTGAGGTAGGAAGGTTGCAGTGTCTCTACCATCTTGGCCACAACGTCATGTGGAAGTAAACATACAACTCCAACATTACCAACTATTGCTGGACAGGTGACCCTAAGTTTGATGCCTGACAAAGTCTATTGATGCTACACATACACAAAGTTTCACATTATTATGCAAAGAGGTTATGGGATTTTAAGGTTCAAGTTGATTCTGTCTGTGTTCACAAATTAAAATTCACTTAATTAAGCATAATCAAGGGCAATAACTCTATCACATATGCACTGATTTTGCTCATTGTCCAGCTCAACCAAGATCTGATTAAAACAAACCTTCAATTCAAATTTGGTGACAACTGAAAACATTTTACCAAGTTTATCCTGTTCACATTTTTTTAACAACCAAGGGCAGTAACTCTGGAACATGTGCATACATTTTGCTCACAGTCAAACATGTATAAGATGTTAATGAAACAAATCTTCATGACTGAATCCAATTATAAAGTTATTGCGTTCATAAGCTGAAAATTGTCTATTTTTTAATATTCAAAAGCAATGTCTGTAACGCATGCATCATTATTGCTAAACTTGTTAAGATCTTCCTGACAGACAGACGATGGCAATATATATCTCTTAACCTCGTCTGATATGGCCAGTAGAGCTTAAAACATTTAAATAATTTCCATACTGTTTTAATTGGGAATTGGGTGGAATTTCAGTATCAAAACCAGCCAAAAATGGAACAATGTTAATACTTTATCAATTTGTCAATCTTAACGTATCACTCCACTATGGAATGTCACTACGGTACCAGGAAAGGTTGAGAGTGAGAGCTCAGGAAACTTATAGAAAGAGCATGGACTACTTTTTCTTTAATAGTACTCAGTCAGACATTATTGCGTTTGTTATTAAGGTTTAATCTAAACTTGAATGTAATTTTGGTCTAAAATAAACACATTTTTAGTAGAAGGCAATGGAATATTGTTCATTATTTTAAGTTTGAAATCAATGAGATGTCAACATTATGCATTAGATCACCTGTCTTTTGCAAAATGGTTTAATGACGGGGGGATTTGCATACACTAAATGACTGAGTGATCTCCGAAATGAAAACTGTTACTTAAAATTTAACTGATTTAATAATACGGAACTGCTCCACCCACTGTGCAGGAAAACAAAAGGTAGGAGATCCTATAACCTATAAACCCAACAGAAAATAGCACAAACAATTAATGAAGTTGTTTTTTACCTCATCACTTTCAGGACTGGAAAGATCTGAAAATAACAATAACCAATAACAGGTAATGGAACAGGTACATGATTGTAACATTTCAAATAACGTATTTAAATTTCATTATAAAGACAATCAACAAGCTTAATAGTATTGCTTTATTGTTAGTATATATGGATGGACAGGGTCTCTGATATTTCGCTGATCCAGCATTGGGTTTCCCTGATTAACATAAGAAAGTATACGACCAAGCTATCTTTCCTTTTAGTCATACCTTCACCATCAAATACCCCATGAATGAGCATATATAGATTTTTTTTGCATTTTTAAATGTTTCTTTATTTGACATACGGGAAAACAGTTAAGCAAATGCATTATAGTAAAATGTTTATAATTGATGTATTAAAGAGTATGTAGCGACATAGCCAATCCACCTTTATTATTAAGAGTTCTGAAAAACTTGAATAATGGTGAAAGAATTATCAAAATCGGCTGATAAACAAAGAAGATATGATCATTTGAAGTTTCTGTTGAAACAGATATGGAAGCGACCATTTTCAGAGCTATGACATCACGGCTCCAAATGACCTTATATGGAATATTTATAAATTTGAAAATTTACACATTTATAGGGAAAAACGACAGTTATTGCATGAAAATATATAAATCTTAATGGCAATAATGCTTTATATGACCAGTAATTTTTTTTGCATTCATTTGCAATGATTTTCTTAGTTTTAAACGATATTTATCAATATTCCATATATGGTAATATGGAACTATGACATCATAGTTCTAAAATGGCGGCTCCCATATCCGTTTTAGAACAACCTTTAAATGGTGATATCTTGTTTGTTTATCATCCGATTTTGATAATTCTTTCACCTATTTCCAAGTTTTCCAGAACTCTCAATAATAGAGCTTGTTTGGCTGTGTCGCTACATTCCCTTTAATATATATATATGGAAATCAATCTATCTCTATTTTTTATAAAAACGTTTTTTTTTTCATTAAAGGTGAAAGTTTTAAAGTATTATCAATTAACAAATTAACTCTTAAACATCATATAAACATTTCTTGATAGTCCTGGAAAGAAACATAGTAGATTTAAAACCGCTACTAAGTTGCATGTAAAACTAAGTATTATTGACGTAGATACTATTTTTACCACTGCGTGATGGCACGGGGAAATGAGGTAAATCTGAATTGTAAAAGCTGCACAACTATTGCCAGATAATTGATAAATACATTTACATGTGGATTAATTTACATGTTAAACATTTTCTAAGTCATCAAATAACATCTTATTCTCTCTTTTCACAGATATTGCAATGTGTGAATTGTAAATATCTATTGATGTGTATTGGTTTTGATTTAAATAAACATGAACTTGCTCATGAAACAAAACATGGCTGGAGAACTTTAAACTTTTATTTTTTCTGCCTGAAGAGTGTAAATTACATGTTCAACATTAAATTTTGTTTTGGTAATGCAGAAATAAACTGATTATTCCTGCAAGGAATTTTATTTTGCCATTTTCCCTGTTTTCCCTGTGAGTCTGTGGCCACCCTGATTGATAAAATTGCATCATGAATAATACACTCAGTACATTTAGAAATGCATCATTTTTGATTTTCGATTATTTTTTATAGCCCGCTGTTTTTTTATTGTATTTTATGTTAGCACAAGCCTTTTTGTCCCAAAGGTTTATAACATATGGCAATAAACAGTTGCATAACATTTACTCTACCTTTTCCAGTTAGAACACATTTTGCTATGAGGACTTCAATTCCGTCTCTACGAATTAAGAAAATACCAAGTGTTGCATTTTCAAATGTCAGGATGTGTTAACATAAAGCCTCGTTCTGACGCAGCGTGTAATCACGTCTCAAATAAATTGAAATATTCAGAACTCTGTGCACTCGGTGATTTTTCAAAAGTTTCCAGAATGTATCATGATACATGTTATTTTGGGTGTGTACCACAATACGCAGATATATCAGTTATACTGTGTTCCACAATACGCAGATATATCAGTTATACTGTGTTCCACAATAGTTATACTGTGTACCACAATACACAGATATATCAGTTATACTGTGTACCATAATACGCAGATATATCAGTTATACTGTGTACCACAATACGCAGATATATCAGTTATACTGTGTATCACAATACGCAGATATATCAGTTATACTGTGTATCACAATACGCAGATATATCAGTTATACTGTGTATCACAATACGCAGATATATCAGTTATACTGTGTATCACAATACGCAGATATATCATTAAGGATAAACTCATTTACTTCTATTACCTGGAGAAACATCTGGAGTCTTCTTTTTCTCAGCACCAAATGGATCCATTCCACCAAACATGGATACCCCACCCACTGGTTTCCTAGGTTTCACTTCAGTTGGTGATTCAGGCTATAATTAGAATATTTAAATTGAATTATAATAGTGAGTTTCTCTCTCTCTCTCTCTCCCTCCTCTCTCTCTCTCTCTCTCTCTCTCTCTCTCTCTCTCTCTCTCTCTCTTATTGCTTGATATTCAACCCTCATTTAGTAGCATTTCTGTATTTTACATTATTTATATAAACATAAATGTACGTAACAATTTTATAATAGAATATTTGTTTCGAAAATTAATTTTGATACCTTGGTAACGTTAGTGTAGAAATCCACAAACTATTTGATAAACATGTGACTGGAACTTTCAACCATTTTGGTTAATATCTACATATATTTATTTTCTTCAGTCAAAAAATGATTTGACTTTCTCCTTCCAATGATTTGGCTATGGAGGTTTGTCATGCACTATTGACAATGTCAACCTCTACACAGCCATTTGATTGGTCAAAGCCATTTCTAGCATAAACGCCAAGTCATGGAAGTCAAGTTACGGAATGAATGTTTCAGAACATTTTGTCTCGGACATTTCTATCTGTGGTGGCCAACTTCAACCAGTAGAACTAATTAAACAAATCATTTCAAGTACAAGGGAAATGTGAGAACCCAACAAACTCTAGTTTAAACGAGAACTACCACTGAAGGTGACGAATACCCCCACTTAAATTCTAAGTCACACAAAGGGTCATAATCCTGTAATAAATCAGGCAATGAACAATGGGTGATGTAGAGGGACATAAGGCCATCAGTTATGTATATATGAAGTTTGGGAACATTTGAGGAATGCAAATAATAATAAAAATGTGTTATGCTATGGGACGACATGTGACAGGACAAAAATGTGTTCCACGACGGGATGGGACGCGACAGGACGTTACAGACACGACGGGATGGGACGCGACAGGACGTTACAGGCAGTACGATTTCTATATAGCCCCCACTTCAGTTTGTGAAAGCCGGGGTATAACAAGTAAAATGTAAATTTGATTAGATACTTACAGGTTTAGGTGTCTCTGTCTTTTTAGGTTGTTTTGGTACTCCTCCAAATAAATCATCATCATCATCTTCATCATCCATGGGTCCCTTTGTGACATTTGGAGCAGGTTTCTTTGGCAGTTTGTTTTGGACTGGTTCTGGTCCTTTCTTCACATCCTGTTTCTTGACTGGTTTACTAAATAAGTCATCATCATCATCACCATCATCTAGAGACTTGTTAGAAACAGTTGTCGCAGTCTTCTCTGAGTGGTTAGATAAGATTAATGATAAATCCATTTCAACATAAGCATTTTGTCAAAGATCATTGTAAAAGGATTATTCTTTCTACAAATACTACCAGTATATAAACCAGAATATTGCTTGCCGGTGCTAGGAAGTGTGAGAGGTGTTGCACATAACATTACCTCTCATGAACAGACTCAATAAAACCGAGTCTGGTACTTTTATCTCTTGTTTGTGTTTGTTTCTTTCAAGGGATCCACTTTTCAGTATTTATTAGTATTAATTATATACATACATGCAAAACTGAAATAGTGGCGTATACATGAACCCTTGACGGCAATTTTAAGTACCCCAGTTACATTGTAGTTCATATATTTCAAATGGAAAAAAATTTGTATGAAAACTCTTCAGAGCTATTCCATTAAAACATACATGGGACACCAGGAAGGCATTTTTGAAATTGAACACAGACCCATAGATGCAAAATTGAAATTAAAGAACCAAATTTCAGAAAACAGGGTTCACCCATAGATTTTTATTAAACTGCCTTCCTGGGGTCCCGGGTATGTTTTAATGGGATAGCCCTCAATATAGTTTTAACAGATTTATCAAATAAAATTGTAAATAAATAATCAATTTGATAATCGGATTTCACTTAATTACCGCTTTAAAGAACGTGTTCAACATTTCAGCAAATTATGATGAAAAATAAATGTTTTATTAGCATTAAAAATCTGGGTACTTATAAGACTTAGTGTCGTCTGGTATGTTTGTGGTTAGTTTGCTCCAAGGAACACAACCGCGATAGTCTTATTTTAATGTACACATTTATCAGATTATTAAATTGCACTTTGGTGACTTTGGGACTCGGATATCTCAGTAAATTGATATGGGATCATAGGAAGAACGGTATTTTTGGATAGGGAATTAATTTCTGCACAGGATAGTATTATGGTGTTCCTGTATCTGAGAATTTTTTTAAACATGGGCTTGATCCCTGAAAAAGAACACCAACATTCCCTGTTAATGTAATTTGTAGGTAAGTTTAATAATGATAAAAGGTAATGTAAATCAAATGATGCAATTTCCTGTGATCATATTGATTAAACTTCAATGCTTTAGACCACAATAATTTTTTACCTGATGAAACAACCTGGGATTCCGGTGTCTTCTTTTTCACTGCACCAAACGGATCCATCCCCCCAAACATGGATACCCCGCCCACAGGCTTCCTTGGCTTCACTTCTGTTGGTGACTCGGGCTATAAATAGAAAGTGAAAGCTTATCAATCATCACCAACTATCAACAACAGGCCCAAAAGGACTTGTAACAAGAGACACAAGAGGTGCTGTAACATGAGGCCAAAGAGGGCATGTATCGCTCTACTGGCTGAAGGGTTAGCATTGGAAACAATACCAGGTTATCTAGACCCTTATACTAGTGTTCGTAATTACACTATCGCTCTATTTGCTAAAGGGTTAGCACTGGAAACAATACCAGGATAACTAGATGCTTATATCGGTGTTCGTAATTACACCTATCCATGAGTTCATAATATGATGTTATTAATTAAGTGGTTTCATATTGGCCCAGTTATTGGTCCAAGGCCGAAGGTCGTGGGCCAATATGACAGTCCGAGGACCAATAACTCGGACAATATGAAACCACTTAATTAATGACAATTTTATTAATTAACAGCCACTACGGTATAATTTGTTTTAATCAAATTATTGTGACATATTTTGCATTTATTTATAGTAGCGTTAATTACATTTATATGTCAAAAAGCGAGCGCGAATGACGTTACTTAACGTGAATGACGTCACTTAAATCTGAGCGCGAATGTTGTTACTTAACGCGAATGACGTCACTTAAATCTCGTATTGGCGAGTTTTTTCATATTGGCCTTGTTTTTTCATATTTGCCGACTTCCGGTTCATATTGGCCGAGTTTGCCTCGTATTGTGTGTAGAGTTTTTAGTAAAACAAGGCTAATATAGTTAAGTTAATTAATAATTACAACTATTAATGAGAAAAGAAAACAAGGTATATCATATTGCATATTTAAGCAATATTTCCCGGTACAGTTGAGTACAGGTGTTCAGCAAACATATGATTTGACGATGAGCTTACATGAAATGATTTTGATGATCACACAAGAATCTTTTTTAAATCATGGAAATTAAAATACCAATAGCGATTCAACTCAACACCTGGCCTGGAATTCACCAACCATTTTTGAGAATATTCTTAAACTTAATCCCAAGCATGTAAATTTCAATCACAAATATTTCTATAAGTTTACAGAATAAACGTTCATAACAGGCTGCTATGTATAAATATGATGCATACTTATAAATAGCAACTTCTTATGATTGTTTATCTTTGAAGGTCATGGAAATATTTGTGAATTTTTTTCAGTACTTGAGCTGAAATCTAAGAATAGTTTGAAGAATGTTTGGTGAATTCCAGGCCAGGACCCTTACAGTACACCCTGCCCCAGTATAATCACCAGACTAGAGATTCCTTCAGTGTGTCCTTAACTTATCATAAGCGTGGCTGCTGGTATACATGGTGGTATTGTTTTCTGGTTGGCCTCTAAAGAGGTCTCTGCTACTTCAGGGCTACCTTTACCATAAACTTTGAACAACCTTTGCAGCATTTTATTATGGTAACCCTGATTTCCTTTTAAAATATAAAAGTAATTAAAGAACCTTTCGTAGCACGACTTCCATGGAAATGTTATTTACAAACTTCGTAAGATCCTTGATCATAATCACTTTCATAGAATCTTTGTTTATTTGCCTCTTAAGAAATACTTGGATCTGATTTTAACTCTTATCTCCACCCAATTGTTTTTGCATATCATATTCTTGGAAAATTTATATAATTACTCAAGTAGTTAAACTTACTGTATATTTTATATAAAATACCTCTCTTTTCCCACACATAACAGTGTTAACAACCCTTAACTCGCTACATATATATAACGGACTGTTCTTTCTTTGAATTAAGTGTGACAAAGGGGTGTTTTGGGGAAAAAGGACTGATCAGCAGCCGGACATTGTAAACCCTGATCAGCCTGAGAGTTACTCGTTTTCTCACAGGCTGAACTGGGTTTACAATGGACACAAATGCTATTATATTCGTGCTTAGCAGATTAAGAGTTAATTCCATAATCAACCATTTATAGGAAGCATAACGGAGCCACCACTGGTCAGCAAGCTTCTGAAAAGTTTTTGTTAATAAGCCTTGAGCGACAGGTCCGAACTAAATATCCGAGATCAGGAGGCAATTGTTTCTCTTCTAGCAACCACTGACTAAGCAACAAGTCTGCCACTGGTACCTGGTTTTGGAGACTTGTGTGTTGCATGCTCACATCAGTACAAATGCAAGATTTTCACCACACAAACACAATCTTTGATAACGGTTACTTTCATTAAACACTTACTGGATTAGTTGCCTCTGTCTTTTTGGGTTGTTTTGCTACACCACCAAATAAATCATCATCATCATCTTCATCATCAATGGGTCCTTTTGTGATATTTAGTGCAGGTTTTTCTGGCAGTCTGTTCTGGACAGGTTCTGGCTTCTTCACATCCTGTTTCTTGACTGGTTTATTAAACAAGTCATCATCATCATCATCCAGAGGTTTGTTAGAAACAGCTGTCACAGTCTTCTCTGAATGGTTAAAGAAGAAAACTAATGAAAATGCATAGGTCTTATGTGCATTTCAACATAAAGCGTACTGTAAAAGGAAGGCAGATGTAAATGGATTATTTCTAAGGATTTTCTCTGCAACAAGTTGCCGAAGTTTTATAATACAAAAACACACTTGAAAAATGTCTGTGGACACAAATGCCCCTGCTGTAAGCTATCAGCTAAAACAAGTAAAACATGCAACACTTTGTTTCCACCACAAGTCTATGGAACAGAAAAGCGCAATGATAGGCAAACAAGAGCATCAAGAATTGCAGGGCAATCCATAGTCCCCCACCGGCCAAGACAAACATTTTCCAGACATTTTCTATGATGGAGGTCAAAGATCAAGGTCACAATGACATTGTTTTGGTACGCGACAAACCGCTATCCCAAGATGTATGCACATACCAAGTTTGGTATCTCTTAAGTGTTAAAATATTGGAAATACGGTCCGGACAAGCATTTTCTATGACAGAGGTCACAGGTCAAGGTCACAATGACCTTATTTTGCTACGCGACACACCGCTATCCCAAGATGTATTCACACACCAAGTTTGGTATCTCTAAGTATTATAGTATTGAAAAAAACGGTCTGGACAAGCATTTTCTATGACAGAGGTCACAGGTCAAGGTCACAGTGACCTTATTTTGGTATGCGACACACCACTATCCCAAGATGCATCCACATACCAAGTTTGGTATCTCAAAGTCTTATAGTATTGAAAATATGGCCCGGACAAGCATTTTTGAAACATTTTCTATGACAGAGGTCGCAGGTCAAGGTCACTGTGACCTTATTTTGGTATGCGACACACCGCTATCCCAAGATGTATTCAAATATCAAGTTTGATATCTCTAAGTGTTATAGTATTGAAAATACGGTCCGGACAAGCATTTTCTATGACAGCGGTCAAGGTCTTTGGTACGCGACACACTGCTATCCCAAGATGTATCCACATACCAAGTTTGGTATCTCAAAGTCTTATAGTATTGAAAATATGGCCCGGACAAGCATTTCGGAAGGACGGACGGACAGGGTGCAAACCTATAGTCCCCCCGGGACCGGTGGGGGACTAACTAGCCTTTATACAGATAGGAGGAGGTCTGGACAAGAAAGTGTTAGGTACAATAGTGAGACATTATGTACATATGTTTGTATTGTATATGATATGGGCAACTAAACTTCATACGGATACTTTCTACCAAGTGTCTTAAAATTAGGAAGTTCAGTAGAAGTAGTATGGACAAGAAACTGTGGTATATTTATGTAAATACAAAAGTTTGAAGGACAAAGGCAACCCTATATACCCACTCACCTCGATATATGTCCGGGCATAAAAACAGTGCCCATATCTTATCCTCTATCATATATTCATGAAAACTCAGTACATTTGAAAACGTAACATTTGGTATTTTTGAATTTCTAGAGATGTTAAAAGCCTCGGGCAAAATGTGTTTTAACGGACAAAACTAGAGCAAATTTTATACTATTTCATGTATTTATTACCATACGATAGATTTTGGGACAAAGAGACTTGTGAACTAATATAAAATACAATCTTGATTTGAACAAAAAACAGCAGACTAAAAAACAATCGAAAATCAAAAATGTTGTGTTTTTAAATGTTTTGAGTGTATAGCAACAGAATAGTCAATGAATTCTCAAAGGTGATGTTTAATATCAATCAAGTAAAATGTTACGCTATGAGACTAAGAAAAATACTGTTTTTTCACCCACCCTACCCTGTGAACCCTGTGAACAAACATATTTTTTGGCTTGCATTTCAATGTCCTTCTGTTATTTACCTGGTGAAACAACTGGTGCTTCTGGTGTCTTCTTTTTCAAAGCAGCAAACGGATCCATTCCCCCAAACATGGATACCCCACCCACTGGTTTCCTTGGCTTCACTTCAGTCGGTGACTCGGGCTATAAACAGATCAGTGAAAGCTTATCAATCATCATCAATCACCAAACACTCTTGTCAATCAATTTGTCATCAAAAACATCATCATCATAATGTTTTTCCCCAGGACCTTCGCCATCATCATCTTCCCAACAACAGCAGTAAGAACACCATTATCTGTATCCCCATCACCATCAACATCAGTAGCAGCAGTAGCAGCAGCAGCAGCATTATCATCACCATCAGGTGTAATGTCCATTTTCATTTTTTAAAGCAAACAATACCAATCTAAATAATTTAATAATTTTATAGATTTATCATCATACCTTCATTTGACAGGGTAGCGCCGTGGTGTAATGGTTAGCATTGCGGCTTAGTAACCCAGGTATCGCGCGTTCAATCCCAACCAGGACCGAATTTGGGTTAATTATCGAAATATTTCAGAACTATTTCCTACCTTACCAGTCCCGCGGATGAGACTTTAAACCGAGGTCTGCTCGCTAAAATGCTTAGTGCAATACAGCGAGAATAAATAAACGCTTATACGCACGCTCATTTGGTCACTGAAAATGCACCAGCAGACTAAATTATATGGGTGTTAAATGTTTATGCTGAAGTCATAATATGTGCATATTTTGAAACTGAAGGATATTAACGATTGCAAACACTGATTGTCTCAGAATTCCTAAACATGGTGTATGGTGTTCAATTGAAGTCACACGGGTTGAAGACAAATGTCACATATCTTAATGCCGGGTATAACCAACCGTTTTACCGTTCCTAGGAAATCATCCCACCATCACGTTATTCCAGCAAGAAACACACTTGTAACTCGACGTTAACTTGTTAAAATAACATGATGTCTGGATGAATAACAAATTATGCACTTATTACTTTTAAATTACTCAAGCAATAAAATTTAACACTCATATAATATACTGGTGTATTTTCATTGACTGTCAGTATATATTATATAAATACCTCATTGTTATCTTTCAGTATATCTGTAGATTCCGAAGTGGTTACACCAGATATATCGACTTTTGGCGATGGTTTGGATGACTGTGAAGGGAAATGAGATTTTAATTGTTTAATGACTCATCAACTCATAACTTAGGCCACTAAGTCACTCCTAGAATTCAGGATCCGTCTACGCTTACTAACAGATAGATTATAAGAATCTATCATGAGTATCCATGTGAGATAGAGAAATCTCACCCGAGGGGTTAGAATTGCAACCAGGGACGAGGCTCTGCCAAGTGCCAGGGCGCAATTCTGATCCCGAGGGTGAGATTTCCCTATCACACATGGATCACTCATGATGGATTATTTTTCTCCCATTACGTGTTTATTACCGGCATAAAATCAATGATTTTGCTGATTTAACGCCAGATGTAACGTCATGACGTCGTAAGTCACATGTCATGTAAGATAGAGTTATCTCACATGAGGTGAGGAAAATGCATATCTCACAGAAATAGGAGAACATTTGGTTCTTTGACATGACATTATAAAAATCCGGTGAAGATAGGGAATTCCAACACGTATAACTGTTTTTATCCGAACCTCTCCTGAAATTTCCTTGTCTGAACTGGATAAGTATGATTGATTATTTTTCTTGTATATGATGGGTTTATTTCGGGGGGTGTGCACGGTTTGGGAGCATGGCAATTTTGTTATAATTAACATTTCATTAAAATTACTGTTGAGTTTGTCTTCGTGATGTATATTTACCAAGTGACGTCATGTAACGTGGCGCTTTCAACGGATGAAATATATGCGGGGAATTAATGGAACAGCTGTATTTTATCGTAGAATAACATACAGCTGTCTCTCTTCTTTGTGTATATGAAAGACTGTTGAGGTCGTGTTAGAATCAAAATTAACCTTGGAAGACCCAGTGCTAAACAAGTCATCTTCCTCCTCATCATCGTCAGCGCCAAACAGTGATGGAATCTTGGCAGGTCTGGTTGCTATGGGTTTGGTTACCTTGGTTACGCTGGTTGTTGTTGTAGGTTTCTGAAACATAACAAACCTGCTGACAGAACGCCTAAATAAAGGGAACCCAATTAACTTCAGGAATGCATTACTGGTTTAATATTCATCATAACTCTTGGATACTTGACTAACGTTCAAATTGTAACTACAATTAGACATGTTAGATGCCATAAAGTCACCTTCCCGCCAACAACAGTAAGGTATATATATAACTTACAAACTCCATAACTATAATATAAATGCTGTAACGGGCCAGGGAAAACATCACCCTATTGTTAATCATTGCCGAAGCATCGATATACGAGTTGTGTCCCTGAGCATGACACTTTATCTGCATTTGCTTTAATAGTACTGGTTCTACCCAGGAAGACATCGAGAGTGATTAAAATAAGCTCAAAGAGCTTTCATTGCAATTGATGTAAAATAAATAAGTTTTAAACTTTAATAACAAGATAAAGCTAACCTTCGGTTCACTTTGAGTTTTGGCAACGGCTGGTGGTTTGTTAAAAATATCTCCAGAATCAGCACCTCCGAACAAGTCACCACCACCACCACTATCATCATCAAAAATGCTCTTCTTACCGCCAGATGGTTGCTGAAAATGATAAATATTCCAACATTATATAAAGGATTAAAAGAGCAATTCTTTACACCAAAACACTAAACCATTCATATTGTTCTTTTCACACTGTCGACCAAGAATCACTAAAATGCCTTTTTTCTAATTAAATAACATAAGAGTTTCAGCATCATGGATAACCGATGGTATAAACAACAAGAGGTCAATGACCTTGAAGCTCTACTGATTGATTTTGATTTCAGGAAGTAGTCGCTACAAACTTGTATTTTGAAAAATTATTTTTAGCCGTGGCGGCCATCTTGAATTTCCGGCCGACCTGAAATTTTGCTAGGATCAATTAGACATCAAGAGCAACATTCCTGTGAAGTTTCCTGAAAATCCGACAAATAGTTTCATAGGAGTAGTCACTACAAGTTTTCATTATATAACTCTATGTAAACAAAGATGGCTGCTGACAGCCATGTTTAACGTCGAATCAAAACGATTTTTGACAAGGACCAACATCATGTCATGCTGATCATTTTAGAAAAAGTCCCATATCAATATCACTTATAGTTTTCAGGAAGTAGTCGCTACAAACTTGTATTTTGAAAATTATTTTTAGCCGTGGCGGCCATCTTGAATTGCCGGCCAACCTGAATTGAATTGGGGTTTTAAGGCGCACCAACACATGAAAAGGTTATATGGCGCCTAGCAGGCATGAACATGCCAGGCTCATCTTCCATGTACATCGAGATAAAATATGGAAAATGGGCCTAGAACCTTCTCACCCTGAACTGCAGAGTTGCTGCAAATTCTATCGTAGAAACTCCATTTACGCTGGAGCAACGTTATTGTTTTTCTGCCACTGCTCTTTTGATGCGAGCGAGATGGCACCTGAAACAATGCAGGGATCATGATGAAGCTGAAATTTTGCTAGGATCAATTAGACACTGTCTAGTAGTTTCAGAGGAGTAGTCGCTACAAGTTTTCATTATATAACTCTATGTAAACAAAGATGGCCACTGGCAGCCATGTTTAACGTCGAATCAAAACGATTTTCGACAAGGACCAACATCATGTCATGCTGATCATTTTAGAAAAAGTCCCATATCAATATCACTTAGAGTTTTCAAGAAGTAGTCGCTACACACTTGTTTTTTAAAAACCTATTTTTAGATTTGGTGGCCATCTTGGATTTCACATCAACATGAATTTTTGCTAGGATCAACTAGACTTCATGGGCAACATTTCTGTAAAGTTTCATGAAAATCCATTCAGTAGTTTCAGAGGAGTAGTCGCTACAAACAGACGGACATACACAAAATCAGGCTTTGTGTGACTAAAACTTGTGTGTGTTTTTTTGAGTGTACGTTCGTACTTTGTGTGACTGTTTTTGACATTTTGTGTGTCGTTTTTACCATTTGGACACATTTTAGTCACACAAGCTCCCCTCCCCTTGTGTGACTGCAATATTTTATTGCTTTAAATGAAGAAATAGACTATTTCCTGCACATAGAGACATAGTGTGTCAGTCACACAAGAAAAAGAAGTCACACAAGTATACTTTATACACAAAAAAAGACACACAAGGCGCTCCTGTAAACTCGGACAGATGGACGGACGGACGGACGTCGGACACCGCACCACGGCATAAGCTCTGCTGATCTCTGATCAGTCGAGCTAAAAATCTTGGATAACAACTTTCAATAATAAATATTTGGAGAGTGTTCAGCTCGATCTGGTCCCTCTTAGAAGTGAAGCCCTTGATAGAATATTGTTGTTAGATAGAGAATATTATGTCAGTGCCTTTTACTATTAAGTTTATTAGGTTTAGAAAATGAAGAATGGCGAGGCTCTTCTGTATGAATTACTATTATTATCTATTTCGCAGAATGTTACGTGTTGTTGATTTTTGTTTGTTTTATGACGTCAGATAACATTACGTACATGTCATCATATAACATTACGTACAATATAAAATGCCGAGGAATTCCGCATTGATTTGCTTTATTGGTCAGTGCCTAATAAAGCAAAACTGATTAGGTCACCCCTTTATAAGGCAGAAAAGTGCATATCTGCATGATAAAACAGTTTGTGAAGCAGTTAATAAAGTTAAATCACCAGATGCTTGGTTTAACCCTTCACCTCCTACATATATATAATGGACTGTTCTTTCTTTGAATTCAGACTATTCCATTTATACGACAAAGGGGTGTTTCGGGGGAAATGACTGATCAGCACCCAGACATTGTAAACCCTGATCAGCCTGCGAGTTATGCAAAGGCTGTTATAGTTGTGCTTAGCAGGTTAAGGGTTAAATTTGTTTTATTTCCAATGATAATACAACTGATAATACAACTGAATGGTAAGGTCATATTGCTACCTGAGTAGAACCTCAAGAAAGCTTCCTAACATAAAGTTTCCTAGGCCTATGAGGGATCAAACCCACAATTATGGTCATGGGCAAGTGCCTTCAAGTCAGAGACTCTAACCACTCGACTATGGATGTCCTCAATGATAATACAAACATAACAAATGTACATTATACAAAATGTGAACAAGGACTGGAACCAAAGCAATTGCTTATAGAGTTCCTGATGCGTATTACCTGTTTTTGTGGAGAAGGTTTAGGGGGCGCTCCTCCGGACCCAAACAAATCCCCATCCTCTTCCTCGTCATCACCTAATATGGAGATAGATTTTGACGGAGGTCTCATGATTGGCTCTTCTTTCTGAGATAAACACAAGTAAATGTGTAAGACATTTATTCTCTAACACATTCTCTCACAAACTCTGAACAGTTATATCTACTGTTATTATTCCCAAACATCACTTCGTACCCATTAAATATTTTTATAATCTTCCACTTCCACATCATTAATCATCAACAGACATGCAACATAATAATAATAATAATGTCCACTCTTCAGCAATGCAATTTACCCTCTACATTACCTTGGGTTCGGATTCTTTTTTCTTCCCAAATGGATCTATGCCACCTGGAAACATGGACACAGCTCCTGCTGGGGGCTTCTTCTTCTCCCTGAATTCAACAATACAAGTGTAAATTGAATTGAATGTTGTTTAATTTCTCATCAACACATTATAGGTTGTTTAGAGCCACCTACACAGGCATCTAGGAAACTGCCCTACCCTTACTTACCAATAGATTCATATCTTTCATTAACCCTTAACCCACTACATGAATATAATGGACTTTTCTTTCTTTCAATTAAGATCATTCCATTTATGTGAAAAAGTCATGTTTTGGGGAAAATGACTGATCAGCAGCCAGACACTGTAAATCCTGATCAGCCTGCATTACTCGGGTTAATGTGCTCGGAGGATATTCCGATACACAGGACTGCTATGTTTATGTCGTAATCCAACGGACAAGGCTAATGGAAAGTCACTTTCCCAAGAACCCGCCAAAAGTGCAACAGGTGAGGCTTGAACACCCATTCCGGTTACTATTATCTACTGGTAGTAGGAATTTATGAATAGTATGAGGCTGCTTACAGCAGTAATATGGGACGTCCTTTATCAAGGTTCCTTAGGATTTACCATCCACTGGACACTTAACACCAGACCAATGAACACCCACATCCACCAGAACATGCCAGCGCCCTTATACTATTGTGAAGGATAACACAATTGATTTACAACTCAAACTTAAAGGCACACAGAACAATCTTGAAGATTTATCAAACATTTGAATTAGCATCTCAATATATTAATCCAGTATCATTTTGACTTTAACCCTGCTTTTATATAATTAAATACAAATTTGAACCCATTGTGTCTCCGAGTCAATAGAAAGGCTGGCCTACTGCGCACACATCCAATGTGACTCAATAGGAAGGCCGGCCTACTGCGCACACATCCATTGTGTCTCACTAGGAAGGCCAGCCTACTGCGCGCACTCATCCATTCTCTCACTAGGAAGGCCAGACTACTGCGCACACTCCTAATGTGTCTCAAAAGGAAGGCCGGTCTACTGCGCACACACCCAGTGTCTCAATAGGAAAGCCGGCCTACTGCGCACACACACAGTGTATCAATAGGAAGGCCGGCCTCCTGCGCACACATCCATTGTGTCTCAATAGGAAGGCCGGCCTACTGCGCACACTCAATGTGTCTCAATAGGAAGGCCGGCCTACTGCGCACACACCCAATGTGTCTCAATAGGAAGGCCGGCCTACTGCACACACTCAATGTGTCTCAATAGGAAGGCCGGCCTACTGCGCACACTCAATGTGTCTCAATAGGAAGGCCGGCCTACTGCGCACACACCCAATGTGTCTCAATAGGAAGGCTGGCCTACTGCACACACTCAATGTGTCTCAATAGAAAATAACTATTCCACTGTCTGAAAATAAACTGATGGCAGTTGTCTCCCTTGCACTTTTTTATCATTATCATTTTCTCAAGACATTCTTTTGATGATACTATAGCGACAGGAATATCGTAAATATAGGAACTGATTTTCATTTTTTTGGCATTTATGCAGTTTTACCACAAAGCGCATTAGCTTTTGCCATTTACTAATGACATTTAAATACAAATGAAGGCTGAAAAAATGAGAATAAATTCTAATACATTATTCAAGTTATATAAAGCCACTCCCAGAGACGACAAAGAAAGAAAGGAATCATGAATAGACTTCAGTACTTACGGCTCTTGTGGTTTGGCTGCAGCTGGTGCACCGAACAGCAGACCTCCATCATCGTCATCATCATCAACAAATAAACTGGTAGCTCGGGGCTTTTTCTCGCTCTGTAAGAGATGTCAGTGTAACAAGACATATCAGCAATTTAGGCTTATTTTTACTTAAGCTGCGTTCATTTTTCATTCCATTGGCATTCTGTTTGCTTTGCATTCCATTTTTATAAAAACATTTTTTAAAATGCACTTAGCTGCATTTCTAAAATAGTTACATTCACTTGAAAAAAAATTAGAAAGGTGTTCCACGGGACACTTGTGTTGCCTGCCGTGTGCTAATTTCAGCTCTAACTAAAGTTTTATGAACAAGAAACGTGGAAATTCCACGAAAACCAGGTTTTCCATTTGAAATGCTATTAACATACTGGTAAGATGAAAATGAATAACAAAAGTTTTTTCTGCAAAAAACAGCAAATTGCATAAATGAAGTTGCTGAAGTTCTAGTATTAAAGTGATATAAACAAGAATAAATAGAGTGACATGTGAATCACAAACATAAATGCATACACAGTAAATGAGGACTGTAAAGGAAGAAAAAAATTGCTAGTAATGCAAATATAAGCTACATACACAGCGAAAATCATTCTTCTACTTTTAGCAACAGTGACCTTGACCTTGACCCCAATGATTCCAAATGCAACCTCAAGGTTCATTTCCATATAAGGTAGCTACACAGCACGTTTCGTTCCATTATCTCATTCCCAACTAAAGTATTGTGTGGAAACCATTTTTCTATTTTTAATAACAATGAACTTGAACTTGACCCGAATGACAAATACAATACCAAACTTTCTTTTGATATAAGCTACCTAAACAGCAAGTTTCATTCAAATAACACATTCCTTACTTAAGTTATTAAGGGAAAACGTTTTTCTATTTTTGGTAACAGTGACCTCGACCCCAGTGACCCCAAATGCAATCCCATGCTTCCTATTGATATAAGCTACCTACACAGTAAGTTTCATTCTAATATCTCATTCCCTAAGTTATTGAGTGGAAACCGTTTTTCTATTTTTAGTAACAGTGACCTTGACTTAGACCCCGTGACCCCAAATGCAATCCCAAGCTTCCTTTCCATATAAGCTACTTACCCTGCAAGTTCCATAGCAATAACTCATTCCTAACAAAAGTTATTGAGTGGCAACTAAGAGTAACACCGCTTCCTGCCCGCCAAACTCCAATCTAATAAACAGGTTTTCAAAGAGTTTGACGTTGAACGTCCGTTTTCCCGCCCGACCGCCAAATAACATACTCCACTCTAATAAACTTGGTCTGTATTATATTATATAAGTCCTATATTTTTTTCAAGGTAAGTAACAGTGACCAGAAATTGTACACCTACTGTTAGATGCATTTAATGAACATTCTGATGGAGTTTGGTGAAATCCTGCAAGTAATGAAGAAAATATAAACAAATGGAAGTCAGACGCATGGACAAACATATGGAATGACACACAAACCCACTCCCCGATGGCACTGTTATCACTATGTTGTGATCCGTAAAGCTATATCGAGATCTGTAAACTGGCTTTACAAAAATGACAAGTTGTGCTTGATTTACTATCAAGATTCAACATACCTTTGGTTGAGTGGCTGATTTAGTTGGTGGACTGGTCATCGACCCAAACAGATCATCCTCATCTTCTTCATCAAATAAACTTTTAGTCGTCTTTGCCTTGTTTGATATGCTGTCAATTACATATTTTGCAAAGTACATTTATTTTTATATAGCATTCTTACATACATGTACCTATTCATTCTACTAATGTTACAATGGCAAACTGACATTGACACAAATTCTTACAACTTTAAAAATATGACAAATCTCTTCATGAATGTTGCATTAACCATATTAGGTTATATTAGGACAGTAACCTCAGAGGGAGATGAGGAGACTTCATAAAAAACTTCACTAAAACCGACACTGCAATACCCGAAAAAACTAGAACTATCACTGAAAGTGATGAATACTCACCCTTAAATTTTAAGTCAAACAAAGGGCCCTAATTCTGTAATGAATTAGGCAATTAATGGGTGATGTAGAGGGACATAAGGTCATCAGTTGTTATGTGTATATGAAGTTTGGGAACAACCCATTCAAAACTGTTTGAGGAATGTAATTAATGAAAGTGTGTTAAGGGACACGACACAACAAAAATGTGTTACGTGATGGGACGCGACGGGTTGCATTAGCCAGGTGCCTAGCCAGGCATACAGTTAGTCAGAAAAAAATTAATAAAAAGGGTCTAAAAATGTAATAAAATCCTAAGTTTATAAAAAAAATATAAATACATGTATACTATTTGAATTGACTGTACATGTGCGCTTTCTTTTGCTTGAATTATACATATTTTTAAACTAAACTAAAAGTCCTGAAATCTAACATATGATCGTCCAGAGCCCCACTGACCAAGGGACGGTTGCCCCATGGAACCCATCGGACGTACAGTTCAAATTCACCCAGCTAAGCCCCTGTTAGCCAAATTAAGTTATATTAGGACAGTAACCTCGTACGGAGATGAGATGGATGTAGACATGCCTCTGCCAGGGAGCGACCCCATGCTCGGTAGAGGTCTGTAGCTCTAAACCACAAGGCCGAATCCACTGAGCTACCTAAGCTGCTATCACCATCAATAATAGATATTTATTAGACCAGGCGCCGATTTCACCAACAATTCCTTAAGTTTTATTTAAATACTTAAGAAAATACTTAACTAAGTCACTAAGTAAAACCTAGCAGAAATGTGTTTCACCAACATAAATTAAGTGTCCAAGTGATAACTAAGCTAAATTTAAGTTTTTACTTAAGTAAATTGGTTTGGTGAAACATGTTTTCCTTACTTAAGAAAACTTAGGAGGTAAACTTAAATTTAAGTTTTTAAGTAGCTAAGTACAGGTCACATTCCATTTTCACATGCTTGCTGCATTTCTTTTTAAAATATACTGTAAATAAAAATCCTACGAACTGCACAGTTAGTAGTTCTATAAATGGAACTGGTTTTATTATTTTACCTCATAATCGGTACAGTAAAAACTTGCTTATAATGAACTTCTGGAGAACCAACATTCGAAATATCCGTAAAACAAATTGGGCATGATAATATAATTATTACTGTTTTATGATTATCATAAACATCTGACAAATCCTCGTAGTAACACAGGAAATGTACTAACTAATTATCATAACTAGTTATCATAACTAATTATCATAAACATTTGACAAGTCCTCGTAGTAACACAGGAAATGTACTAACTAGAGTTGTACCGTACCGAATGTGCGTTCACTACCTGATTATCGTCATTACATCAAAGGAACCAGTCAGATTGTGACAATTGTTATATACAGTTTAAAACAAATGTGTGGTGCAACTAACCAACTGTATTTTGGGGAAACATTTTTTAAAACCCTATTACAGTCCACACTCAGTATCTCGAATTTCAAGGGACCGGAAAAAAAGTTCGAGTTATCCGAAGTTCGAATTAAACGATTATGGAATTATTTTTTTTTATTACCCCACCCACCTGTTTTACACTATGCATATACGTGTATATATTGCCGATATTTGCCGATTTTAATGAAATACATGATTTCTTTCTTCATATATGTTTATGAATATGTTTCTGTACAGTTATAATTCACATCCAATAGGAAGATGCAATTACATTAATTACTTACTGTTATTATCACGCTCAAATTTGAGACACACTCACTGTATGACCTGTATCGCAGCATTCTACTTTCGTTTTGTCAGTTTGATTTCATAATTTATTAAAAACAGAGACAGGCATATAACTATACAATGAAACAATGTTTTCAATATTGTCACAAATGCATTTCTATAAATAGACGTTTAGATTTACACAGACAGTATATCGATTATAAGAAATCATATTTAAGGGTGCCCTCTGGTGAATATCAGAACAGATAGAATTTTTTATTTCCCTGTTTTTTATGAAGACTAACATATTACTAGTTAGTTTCTGGAAAAATAATGATGGGTCGGTGATTTAACTTTTTCGCAAAATTAATCTTTAGTAATACACTCTCACAGTGCGGTTTTAAATTCTGAATCAGCTGCAAATTGTGTATGGCAACTTACATGTGTGTAGTGTGGTTTGCAGAACAGGTATCGATTTTCAGTCTTTTTTAATGTAATAGATCATACTTTAGGACGAAAAATTAAGGGTTGGGGTATTTTTATCACCATCTGAAAAATTAGTACATCCCTTGTCATTACCCCACCCAGTTTACTATAAATTGCATTTTTAAATTTGTGATCCATAAATTTTTCATGATAAAGGAACAGATAACTTTTTGAGATATTTTGTCTACAATATATACAAGACCTGAGTATCAGACTGAAAAAATAAAAATTGGGGGTCGGTGTGCATATAAGAAAGATATTCAATAAAAACTGAGAAAAAAATGTGCTTTTTTAGATTTCGACGAGCTCTGACATATAACGGCATAGGTCTGTAACAAATAATAGGAAAATACTTTTTATTCCTGTCTATGTATATGCTAACACATGTCTTTGTAATAAAGTTTAAATTAAGTGAATATCTTAAATGGTTTTTGAGAAATACCATCTTTTGTACCCCTACCCCCCATTTTGGCTTATGTTAAAAATTGTCAATTTTGGGCACAACATGTGAGGTCAAAAAAAAAATCTAGTTTTTTTTAAAAAAATTTGCACTAAAATATCCCTATTGGGCATAAGTTTGTTACTGTATAATTATTTTTTCCAGTTTTATTATAATTTTTGAAATATAACAAATGTAAATATCCGGAAGTGCAAAAATCCAAAACCTCAGCAGAGGGCCCCCTTAAACAAAACAATTTACAATATTCAGGTCTATAAGTCTATGTTCTTTCGGTGTTTTCATTATCTACTCTCTTACATTAAACATTCGAATTTTATAGCAAAAAAACACAACATTGACAACTGCCACTCATTAATTAATTAGTTATACGTTTCGTCCATGTCAAATTAGTATAATTATTATAAATGTTTTAACCCACGCGATGGCCATTGTTTTCAATTAGCGTAAACAAACTTCCTCGTTAACAAGCCTTAATTTATCATGAAAAATCAGAGACAAAACAAGAAAATAAATTAACAAACATGTCACCATAATTTATTTGTTACAGGTCAAATCATCTCAGCAATTATCACCTTTTGTTTGCTTCACAATCAACTTCGACGCCGGCTTGTGTTTGATCATACTTGCATTTGGCACTTTAATTGAACTTCGAATTAGCGAGAGTAAATTAATGTATAGATTCGTGTTTGGGACCAGAAAAATAGTTTGAATTATCGAAATTTGACTTAAAAGAAGTCAAATTGCATAAAAATAGAAGGAATAAAATCGGGACCGTGAAAAAAATTCGACTTAAGCGGAAATTCGAAATAAGCGAGTTTGAGTTACTGAGAGTAGACTGTATGTTAAAACTACAACTATCACTGAAGGTGATTAATACCTCGGTTTAAATTCTAAGTCAAACAAAGGGCCTTAATTCTGTAACGCGACAAACATGTGTTACGCTATGAGACAAACATGTTATGCGACGGGACGGGACGTTACAGACAACGCAATTCCTATACAGCCACCACTTCACTTTGTGACGGCGAGGATACAAATATTGTATGAAATTACTACGGAATAAATCTGATTGGTTCCTACGATTCTGCATGTGAGTACTCTGTTATCATTCATGTTTTGAATAAAGCACATTCAAATTGATTATTAACCTATTGTATTCTTCGATTTTTTTAAAAATTATTTCAATTAGACTTACAATATCTTGACCATTTTCAAGTTTTTCTAGGATTATAATCATTTTCTTGTTTATTGAATTGGATTGAATTGGATTTTATAGTCGCACCAACAGCTAAGGTCATATGGCGACTTTCCAGCTTCCATTGGTGAAGACCCAAGGTGCCCCTCTGGGCAATTTTCGTGCACACGCGGGCACCTTGGTAGAACCACCGACGTTCCGAAAGCCAGCTGGATAGCTTCCTCACATAAATATTCCTAGGCCACTGAGGGATCTAACCTACAGCGGTGAGGGGCAAGTGATTTCAAGTCAGAGACGTTAACCACTCGGCCACGGGCGACCCCCATTTTCTTGAAAAACATACCTGTTAGACTTTGGCTTTGTCATGAATGTGTCATCATCTGGTTCACCTGCAAATAGGCTATCCCTTGATTGTGACTGGCTAATTTTAGCAGAATGTTTTGATGCTCCTGATTGGTTAGATTTCAAACTTCCACTGCGAGACTTCTCTCCATCCGACCAGTCATTTTTGTCTTCCTGCAAAATTTTGCAAAAACAGTTATAAATACTAGATACCAACGTGTTGTTTATGAATGGAAGTTGTAACGATAACTGAAAAAATGTTTAAAACCAAATTTCAATCTAAAATACGACCTCACAAAGAAATTCCATTTCTAAAGGCCCCACATTTACAGAGAAGTACCGTTTTTTTTAAATGTATTTCAAAATTTAAACAGTTTCAAATTAAGATAAAACCCATGTCTTTTACTTACTGATGGGTACAAACTATACGAAACTAGTGTGAAGAATACTTCTATTAATAAATAACAAATTTATCAAAAATGCTGCATAAAACCAACCCAATCGAAAACATTGACAAAATTACCCATGATACACCATCATGAAAAGGTACACATAATTTTTGCCTCCATTGCAAAAATTTGCCATCAACGGCAAATACATTATGTAATGGCAAAAATATGCCTACTACGCCACAGACGGCAAATATTTGCCACTGACAAACATAGGTATAAATAATGCGAACTCAAACTGAGAGTCATTATGTTACTGACGAGTACAAACCTGTACGAAACTAGTATAACAAGTCAAGCCTTTATAAACAACGTATATTAAAACCTTCAAAATTGTCCTGTAAGCTTAATCTCAGTTAAAATGGAATGAAGGAATGAATGGTGTTTTACGGCACGTCGACACATAAATAAATCATATTGTGCCCAAAAACTGATGAAAGATGAATGAATGGTGTTTTACGGCACGTCGACACAAAAACAGGTCATATTGTGCGCAAAAACTGATGAAAGATGAAGACAAGATGAAAAAATGAAGTAGTTATTAAAAAATAATGTAAATATATATTAAAGATAAAACTATATACAAATAAAGGATGATATGGTAGTAATATAACCTATATATGTAAATCAACAAATGCCCGTCAATGGGTATATAAACAAGTAAATATATATAAGAACATATTATAATGATTTATATAGTCTGATTTCTTTTAGGAAATCTAAAACAAGACTGAAATCTCTAGTTTCAAATAACCCTTCCCAGTTAAAATGGACAATATAATTACGGAAATACTGTTGAAATATTTCTTGTTATTAAATTTATTAGTGTCAAGATTCATTTCATTTGGGCAAGCAAACAATATTATGTGTGTTTTCCTTAAGTTTCAAAGGGAAATCACTCTGGTAATACTTGACAAGTTGTCACACATTTAACCCAATCCTTAGTATATTGATTATTCTAATGCAACTGGGTCGTAATGCGTTATTCCATTGGTTAACACCTGAAATTTGCGACTTAAAAATCCAGATTTACCGTCTGGAAATATCATGAAGTTGCATAATGTTACAATAATGAACGTTATTGGATAACGCCAAATGAATGGTCGCATCTAGGTTCTAGGGTGCACTATAAAAACCTCACGCTTACACTATTGTCATCTCAATCAAACAGGACAATGTAAATAATTAAATCCCAGCCTGGGTTTATCCTCTATTCTAACGCACTTGACAAAAATCCTGCAATCCGACTTGTTGACGTTGAAAAAATATTATTTTATAGAGTATAACCTGTCGCAAATCCAGTCATGTGACATTAAATCATCAAACCATGATGCCATTCAGTTTTACTGGAAAGCGTTTGTGAGAAAATCTGTCGAAAACACTGAAATGCTATAAAAACAGGTTAGCTAGTATTGAAATGTTAAATTTTACGAAATTTAACGGTTTAATGGTCGCAAATCGTGTGCAACGGCTCCGCCTACGCATCACCATTTAACAACATTTGAAACCAATAAACGACTGGTATACTGGTGCAAAATTTAAAATTTCAATACAGTTAACCCTATAGCAAACATATATACGCTTGCAATCAGGACTAATATTCATTCGATCTTTGGAGATCGCTGAGCCTGATACTTATATTTAGTTATCGGTGGTACATTTTCAATTGTTTTTGTTTTCTTACTTTATTTTCGATTCGGTGGTTCCACTACTCCGGCCGATAAAAGGCTCTGGGTATTGTCTAACCACTCATAGGATATGTTGTCTGCCTTTTAATTTAGTCTTTTGGCTGTTACTTGTGATACGCAGGCTTCATAACCGCTGCTCCCAACTTAATTCCATTTTGTTTATTTCGCTCTTCGGCGCATAGTATTTTGTTAGATACTGGGACTAAACGCCGCTGGACATGGGGGAAGCAAAGATCTCTATGTCCACCGCCATCTTCGGGATGGTTAAATTTATGTAACCATACTATTGATTTTATGAATATTGAGTTCTGCTCAACCCAGGACTAGAGGGTGTGAGCGGTAGTTAGCATATTTCACTACCGTTCATGAACAATCTCAATCAATCAAACCGAGACTGCAATATTTTATATGTGTCGTGTTCGGCCATTTTCAAAGGTCCACTCTCACATTCTTTTTTATAGGTAGCATTAACAAGACGGCAACTTACACTACCTGCAACAGGAATGTATGTAGTTGCTTACATATAGGAAGTCAGCCATAGGATTTCACTGGGACGGACAACTCACAAGTTATGGGACCATAGTAGCACATGTAATGAGTGCAATAGCTCTGCTTAGGCCAGAAAACAAAATATCTGTGTTTCTGGTTACTCAGTTGAAAAAATTAGGGTAGGTAGGTAGGTATTTTTTTTAACTAATCGGATTCTATTTTAATATATATAGCATCTTTGCTAGGGGCTTAATTAAGTTTTAATTCAAGAATGACACAGCCTAAGTGTCCTATCATGTTGACGCACACAAATCATCTTTTATATTGCAAATATTTGTTTGATTTTTGACATTACGCTTAGTATTTATACCACTTTTCAGCCTTCTGGATATTTTTTTATATAAAACCACATACCTATAAATAACAAATATATAGGATACTGTGAAATGTACATCTGTTTCACGTGGCAGTGCGGAAATTAATGGTATTTTTATACAATTTCTTATTTAGAAAAACTATTATAATCCCATATTGCCATTTATTTTAATATGAATCTTTGCATGTATTCTTATCAAAATCTTTGAATATTTGATAGAGATGTTCAAAGAAAAGGTTAAGGTGCTACGTGATAATTTGGCCACTTCATTGTTTCAGAAAGAAAGTGTCCAATCTGTTTGTTATTCTGTCATAAAACCAAACTTTTAATAATATTAAAACTCATTAACACGAGTTGTACATTAAGCCTGTCAGTTTTTTTTTAAATGAATCACTGAATTTATATCAATGTATCCAAATGAAAAGAATCATAAAAATAGTAATCAAATTTAGACAAAAGAATATATACGTTGTAAAAAAAGTTTTGGACCATGGCATTGTTCGAACCCGTACAATGATCGCTCAACCATGACATTCGACCATAACCCATATTATCTCAGTTGATAATTCACAATAGATCAACAATCAACAATAATTATCGTTAACAATGAAAGTTTGCGCAAAAATTATTAATCTTTTTATTGGTTACTCGAATGTGTACGTAACTGTTACTTTTTATGGACTTTGCAACATTTTTTACAGACCCTTTGTGTGTTCGCGATATTTTTTAAAAATCAAATCATGTTTGAAATTTTATGTTTTTGGTACCAAATTTACCGGGTAGGGTAGACCTTGGTTACTAAAAAAAGATAATTAAATTCTGTCCACTAGTTTTATTTTTATATGACTTTATATACCCTGGTCCAAAACTTTTTTTACCGAGTATATAAATAATAGTTGCCTTCAATCACAATTTGTTTTTGTTTTTTGTGTTGTTTGTTGAAAACAAACATATTTTAAGTTTTCCTGAAAAAATGTCCCAGAGTAATGTAGTTTATATAGACAAGGTGTGAAGCTCTCTCTGGTTTCCGTTTTTCTGTGACAAGTCAAAATGCTTCGAAAAACGCGATCACTATGGAACAAAATAAATATGAATGTATACCTAATTGGAAATCGTGTTTTCGAAGCATTTTGACTTGTCACAGAAAAACGGTTTGATCAAGTTGTTTTCGGTTTCGAGAATGACATACATCTGCGATTCCAACCAGCCCAGATTTGTAGATAATTCTCATAATTTGACCAGAGAAAAAAATGATGAAAGCAGTTAGGTATCAAATGTTGACCAGAGAGAGCTTCACACATTGTCTACAACTACATTATTCTGGGACATTTTTTCAGGAAAACTTAAAACATGTTTGTTTTCAACAAATAACACGGAAATATTTTTTTTTTAATTTTTTTTTTTATGATAAAAAACTGTAGGGTCGGCGCCAAAAAATAGGGACGGTCGGGTAACCAGAAACACAGATATTTTTTCCCCCGTCCTTATTCCTTAAAGCTAATAAGAACAGGAAAAGATTAGAACGATGATAATAATGAAGATGAAGACAAAAATGAACGATGATGATGATTAAGAAAACAGATAAAAGCTGTACCTCATCAGAATCTTGCCTCTGTTTCTTAAGAGCAGCTGCCAGAGGATTTACTGCTCCTGGAGGTCCAAACATTGGCACGGCACCAGCAGGATGCTGAAATAAAGAATTTAATGCAAATTACTATCCCACACTTTGAAAAAGCAAGGGGATATTAAAGTCGCCTCCTATTGTTCGTCCGTCAGTCCGTCCATTACCATATCACCTCCTTAACCACTGACCACACATATTTTTAGACGGTAAATCATGCGTTTTACGTTTGCAAATTTGAGACATTACCCAATGAAGTAACGCGTTACATACTAATTGCATTAGAATTAGTGTTTTATGGCGCACCAACAAGAATGAGCATTTCAGGCCCATACACACTCAGAGACAAACATGCAGAATGGGCATAGAACCTTCTCATCTTCAGAACTGCAGTGTTGCTGCAAATTCTACTCATTTTCCTCAGAAGCCACTTCATTCTTTCTGCCAACACTCAAGTAGCATCTCAAACAAGACAGGGTTGATGAAGAAAACCTCAAAAATTACAAAATGAACATAAATTTGGGTTTTTGTTTTTGTGCCTGAAGGGGCCGCACAAGTTGTCTTACAACTGGGATTTGTTTTATTTTGAACATGAACACTCCATGTCAAGGTTAAATAATAGGGGGTCGTTCATTGAACATTTTCAAAATGCATCTCCTTTCGGCTAGGTCACGTACCTTGAAAATAGGTCAATGACCTACTTGTTATAACAAATGTTACATTACAGTAACACTTTAAAGCTACATTAGCTGTAACTTATAGCTTGTAAAACACAAAATAATTGTGTTGACAAACATTACACAAATACCATTGTTGAATATTTACTGAATATTTACTAAATATAAACAAAATGTTTTTACGGAATTCAGTAGCAATATAAAACAAGAGGCCCAAGAGGGCCTGTGGACGCTCTACTGGCTAACATGGCTCTTATAACATCAATGAAGCGAGTGACTGCCATTTACGTCTTTTTGGAAGTTTCGGGCAAAAAACAGCTTTTGAACTAAATCAAGGGCCATAACTAAAGAATCTGATAAAGTTTGGTAAAGATCAGATGAAAAAGAAGGCCCTACCGTATTAACGAGGCAAAATATAGCATTTTTAACTCAATCAAGAGCCATAAATCCTCTGTTACTGGTCCAACTGGTCCAACATAGAGCTAAAAAAAAAAAATTAATTAAAAACAAAAAAAAACAGAAAATAAAAAAAATTAAAAATTAAAAAAAAAAAAATTAACAAAAAAAAATTAAAATTAATTTTTTTTAAAAAAAAAAAATAAATAAATAAATATATTAATTTAAAAAAATAATTAAAAAAAAAAAAGTTTGCTAAACGATCGGAGGAAAAATGAAGGCCCTCTCGTCTTAACGAGGCAAAATATAGTGTTTTTAACTAAATCAAGGGCCATAACTAAGCTGTTACTGGTCCGATATGTTTGGTTTACAAACTTGTCCGAGCTTTCATTGATATTAACAATGTGTTAAAGTTTGGTAAAGATAGGTTGAAAAATGAAGGCCCTATCGTCTTAATGAGGCAAACTATAGCATTTTTAACTAAATCAAGGGCCATAACTCCGCTGTTATTGGTCCGATATGGCTAGTTTTCGAACTTGCACAAGCTTTCATTGATATTAACAATCTGATAAAGTTTAGTAAAGATCAGATGAACAATGAAGCCCCTATCGTCTTAACGAGGCAAAATATAGCATTTTTAACTAAATCAAGGGCGACAGCTCCGCTGTTACTGGTCCGATATGGTTGGTTTTCGAACTTGTTCGAGATTTCAATGACATTAACAATCTGATAAAGTTTGATAAAGATCGGATGAACAATGAAGCCCCTATCGTCTTAACGAGGCAAAATATAGCATTTTTAACTAAATCAAGGGCCATAACTCCGCTCTTACTATTCCGATATGGCTGGTTTTCGAACTTGTCCGAGCTTTCATTGATATTAACAATCTGATAAAGTCTGGTAAAGATTGGATGAACAATGAAGCCCCTAGCGTCTTAACGAGGCAAAATATAGCATTTTTAACTAAATCAAGGGCCATAACTCCGCTGTTACTAGTCCGATATGGCTGGTTTTCGAACCTGTCCGAGCTTTCATTGATATTAACAATGTGGTAAAGTTTGGTAAAGATATGATGAAAAACGAAGGCCCTACCAATTTAACGAGGCAAAATATAGCAATATAGCATTTTCAACTAAATCAAGGACCATAACTCTGGTGTTACTGGTCCGATCTGGCTGGTTTTCGAACTTGTCCGAGCTTTCATTGATATTAACAATGTGGTAAAGTTTGGTAAAGATAGGTTGAAAAATGAAGGCCCTATCGTCTTAACGAGGCAAATATAGCAATATAGCATTTTTAACTAAATCAAGGGCCATAACTCCGCTGTTACCTGGCCGATCTGGCTGGTTTTCGAACTCATCCGAGCTTTCATTGATATTAACAACCTGTTAAAGTTTAATAAAGATTGGATGAAAAATGAAGGCCCTATCGTCTTAACGAGGCAAATATAGCAATATAGCATTTTTTAACTAAATCAAGGGCCATAACTCTGCTGTTACTTGGCCGATCTGGCTGGTTTTCGAACTCATCCGAGCTTTTATTGATATTAACAACCTGTTAAAGTTTGGTAAAGATTGGATGAAAAATGAAGGCCCTATCGTCTTAACGAGACAAAAGTTAACAACGGACGGACGACGGACGACGGACGGACGACGGACAACTCGGCATCCCATAAGCTCTGCTGGCCTTTGGCAAATAGAGCTAAAAACAACAAGGAATGTCACTGTGACAAATGCCCCCAAAGTGGTTTTGACCTTTGACCTCCAAGTGTTACCTTGACCATGCAGCCACGGACCTGGATTTTGCACGCGACACATCGTCTTATTGTGGTGAGCACTTGTGCAAAGTTATTTGAAAATCTGTCCACGAATGTCTGAGTTATTAACCGGACATGAAAGCACTTCTTTTTAGTTTAAACTTATTTATTTTTCATCGATTGTAAAGAAAGCTCTATGAACTTATTTGAATCACGCTCGATGTCTTTTCTGGGTAGAACCAGTACTAAGCAAATGCAGATAAAGTGTCTTGCTCAGGGACACGACGTACAACTTTTCGATTATGAGTCCAACGCTCTACCACTAGACCACAGCGCTCCACGAAAACACTTCTTTTTGACCTTTGACCTCTAAGTGTGACCTTGACCTTGGAGCCATGGATCTTGATTTTATGCGCGGACGGACAAATGGACTGACGGTGCGATTACTATATGCCACCCTTCGGGGGCATAAAAAAAGAACCAATTCCGGGGATTGAACTCAAATTATGTTTAAGAGCATGACAAATGTGCTACCAATGGATATAAGTGGGGCAGTTATGTGACCCAAGACATATTGGGACACAATGCACTAACGATATCACGTGACCAAAAGAAATGTAAATAATGCGGTCTAAAATTGTTAATTTTTTTTTCAAACTTACAAATTTATTACTACATACTTATTTGGGTCAATGCTCATGTTTCCATGTACACTACCCAACTTTTATAATCGGTCATCCAGGATTTTGGAAAATAACACAAATACTAAAAACTGGAAATCACCGAAACACAATATTTTATTAAGTTTATCAACAAGGTTTTAGTCCAATCAAGGCAGATTCAGTTTTATAAATTGCTAGCGATATTTTCTAAATGACGCCAGTTAAAATTTCAAATGAAAATATGAATTATTAGAAAATATAAAAGTGACCGATTATAAAGGTTGAGTAGTTCATTTCACTGAACAAAAATCTGACACTTATTTGCTTATGCTCAATAAATCATTTTTTATGGACAGTGTCCCTTTAAGGGTGGGAGGAAAGAGATTTTTTACCAGTTTTCTGGAGTCTATATTTAATTTTTAAAAAACAACCAGACGAGTTTACTATTTAAAAAAATAAACATACTGTTTTCTTCGGTTTCTGTTTCACAGGTTCTGGCTCAGGCTCATTCTGCTCATCTTGATCTGGAAATATAATATATGCTTTTGTTGATTCTAAACAATTACTGACCTACTGACCTCTTTCAAAATGTTATTTGAAGGCTTTGGTGGATGGTAGAGGGAGTTCGTGTTATGGGTGGGGTATATATACAAAAATGAAAAAGGCTGGATAAACAAATGAATACAAAATAATAAGTAATATATTTTCAGGCAAATAAACAACATTTTAATAGCACTGATTAAATATTAGTAAATCTACAGAAAATATTAGTAAAATGAGAGTAATTCTGTAGAAAATATTAGTCAAAGGGGAATAATGGTGTAGAATACAAAAGATAAAATAAAACCTAATTTGGAAAACAAATAACCAGGTCATCGCCATTTACTAACGACTTAGAATGCATACATGTCCATTTGCCTGTATTTAATAGAATATATTGAAAACTAAATGCATGTACTACCGGTACATTTATTAGAATGGGTGAACAAAATAAAACGACCATTCATAGGATAGAATCATAATACACACAATGAACAATCTGGAAGATATCCAGTCATAATCTGTTATTATAATCCACAGATCACTTGTGTCGCCTGCTGTGTGCTAATTTTAAGCTGTGAGCTTGGTTAGGTTTCAGGTTAAAGTTTTATCTGTCTTATTGGACATGTGTTCCAACATTCCTTGATGTAAGATGAAGATGTGTGTGAAGTTTTACGAGCATAGGTTATGGCCAAGGTTAGGTTATGAGGTTTAAGTGTAACAGACGATGATGGAGGCGATACAAAAAGTATCAAATGTGATCTATACATACTGAAGATCATTTTGAATCTTGTCTCTTAAAAAGATCTCTTTGCTATAACCAAATCCTTCAAAGTCATCTTTCTACATGCAACTCAGATCAAGCTAGAAAGAACAGTTTTTTTTTTCTGGGATTTGCACAAGTAAAACAATTTGTGTTTTACCTAATAATTACTGTGTAAAAATGTAATGGCATATTGATATAGTGTGAACATAAGGGCTATTCTATTAAAACATACATAGGACCCCAGAAAGGCACCCACCCATAGATGCCAAATTGAGTTTGTAAGACCCACCTATAGAATTTAAGTCGGCTAAAATACACCCAACCATAGATGTTATTTATTTATTTATATTGAACTACATATATATTTATATATGAACTTTATACAAATATGACAACTGCTTGAAGAACGTAAGTGGATCTAGCCCAGTCAGCAAATTGGGAAAAGTAGAATATGTTTAATATTATGCTGATTTTGGGGAAAAGAAGTACGATATTGTCAAAATTGGGGGGAAAAGAGTATGTTTTTCTCTATCTACATGACCTAAGTGAATGTTTTTAAAGAGGAAACTTTTATTAAAATGTATGCTTTAGGTATAATATCACTGACTTTAGCAATGCTTTTAACGTACAACAGACCAAAAAACAATGGAAAGTAACTTTCTAAAAACTTTTTTTTACATTGGGAATGTTTTACCCAGAATTGGGAAAATAAATTTAAAGAGGTTTTTGCAATTGGGAAGAGGCTGAATTTCGGCCCCACTTAAATAGGTTAAAAAATAACTGATATTAAAGGTTCTATTTTCCTTTTATTTATCCATTGCATCATATAACAAAAACAATATTATTTTCTTATACAGTTTTAGGATTGCGCTGCGAATCACGTCAAAAACTGTACCAGGTCCCGCAAATTAAACCATCCAAAACAGGAGCGCGTTCCCGGTGTTAGCAGCTTGCACTTGTGAATAAGCGTTCGTCGTTAAGCGTTTTTTATGATTTATGATACAGACTTGCTAAAAATAAAAAAGATTATACAGCAATTCATCGAAAAATAAGAATATGAAAAAGAAATCTCTGTTCAAACTAGTAATATTCGAGTGATCTTCTTCTGTCCAATGTGACAAATTTGTGGGACCACTCAAATGCGATTGGTTTAAATCATGCAATCAACCAATGAAATGCGCGCTTTCAAATTGATGAACTTAATCAAGGGAGAGAACTTGTTGATTTTCAACTAATACATTTTAAAAACACAATAAAACACAATTTCTGGTTGGATTTTGGCTTGAAAAGTCTGACTATCCCGAGATTGTCCAGGCAGCGTTCACGCTGATGTGAAAATATCTCGATCGTGAAAATTTATCCATGCATAGATGCGAAATTTTAAACCACCCAGGCATACGACCACATTTTGGGAAATAGGGTTCACCCAAAGATTTTTATTAAATTGCCGTCCTGGGGTCCCGGGTATGTTTTAATGGAATAGCCCAAATACAAAACACATAATAATGTGGCACATGCAGCACGTGGCACATACAGCATGTGGCACATACAGCACGTGGCACATGCAGCACGTGGCACATACAGCACGTGGCACATACAGCACACTTTTCCCATGCAATCATCGTGTCAATAGCCTCCTTTACGTCACATACCTTTCTTGTGATGGTCCGAGTCCTTTTTCTTTGATGAAGAACCAAATATGTCATCCTCTTCTTCAGATTCATCATCAAACAGTCCACCACCTCCGGCAGTCTTTTGTCCTGAAAAGTTAGGTTTATGTTGGGAACAAGACATACATCAGCTATAAGTGGCAAATGGCCCATAACTTACTGAAAGGACACACATCAGGCATTTTCTAGACAAATTTAATATTTTAACTGGAACAGTGTTACATGGAACACTTGTGTCGCCTGCCATACGCTATTTCAGAAAGGACAATCTAACTATAAAGTTTTAATACATGAATCCTTCATGAATTATGGAGCAGAGTGTTAAAGTGTTAAAGTTAATGAAAAGGGGCACACATTTGCATTTGATAATTGATAAGGAAGAACTGTATAAATTTACATGATCAAACGTCAATATTTTGCCAAGTTAGGAGCTACGTTAAGTTGCAGGTAAAAGTTTTATGAAAAGGAGCTTAACTCTGCCGTACTGAAAGGCAGGGTTTTTAGACATGTCAACGGCACTGAATAATTGATAAAGAAAAAATGTATAACGTTGTATGAACATAGGACAATATTTTTCCGAGTGATGAACCAGGTTAGGTTGCAGGTTAAAGAATTATGAAAAAGGGCATAAATCTACTGAAATGGAAGTCCAGAGTTATTGGACATGTGTAATGACATTTCGTGGGATAAGATGAAGATGTGTGTCATGTTTCATGAACATAGGTCAAATAATGTTTTTAAGTTATGGCCAGTTATGGACTTGGTTATGTTGCAGGTGAAAAGTGGCATGAATTTGCTGAAATGGAAGTCCGAGCTACTGTTCATGGGTAACAACATTCCTTGGTTAGATGAATATGTGTGTGAAGTTTCATGAACATAGGTCAAATATTTTTTAAGTTATGGTCAAGGTTAGGTTGCAGGTAGTTTGATGGATGAACGACAACAGACGATGGACAAAGTGATCCCTAAGTATCTGCCATGCTAGGCAAGCAAAACAAAAAAGTTCCTATTCATGATAAAACTAGAACTATCACTAAATCCTAAGTCAAATAAAGGGCCATAATTCTGTAATAAATTAGGCAATCAACAATGGGTGTTGTAGAGGGACATAAGGTCATCAGTTGTTATGTGTATATGAAGTATGGGAACAAACCATTCAAAACTGTTTGAGGAATTCTTCAATACGCGACGGGACATTAAAGACGTGATTTCTATATAGACCCCACTTTACTTTGTGGAAGCGGGGGTATAAATATAATATCAAGCAATATGGTGTCAGGATCACATTCTTGTTACAATCACATTCTTTATGTCTTAAATTTGTATTCACCATATATTTTGAACGGAATCGAATATAAAAGCTTAAATTAACCGCCGTGGTGACGTAGCCTAGGATAGCACATTATGCTGATGTAACTGAAAGGTTTAACATGACTTTAATACTTATACCAACAATCAATGAGGCAACCAGCCATAAATGAGTTATGGGAACAATTTACTTGATTAACTGGTTCCCCAGCCATTAACAGGTCCCCACATACAAGAAAATGTTCCCATTACTACAATGCACATGCTTATTCCGTCCAAAATGGGTGAAGATAATTACTAAAGAAGAGGAGCCTTAACGTAATGAGCCAAAATGGGAGAATTACTTATAGGAGACTATAACCTCAGTCCTATACATACACACCCTAATACACGTGAAGAATATAAGAATCTTTCATTGGTATCCGGTGAAGATCGGGAATTCCAACACAAGGTATAACTGTTTTTATCGGAACCAAGGAAATTGGGAATTCCAACACAAGGTTTTACTGTTTTTATCGGAACCAAGGAAACTGGGAATTCCAACACAAGGTATAACTGTTTTTATCGGAACCAAGGAAATTGGGAATTCCAACACAAGGTTTAACTGTTTTTATCGTAATCAAAGAAACTGGGAATTCCAACACAAGATATAACTGTTTTTTATCGGAACCATGGCTTTGCTGAGGTTTCGATTAAAACTGTTATACCGAGGGTTGAAACTTCCCTATCTGAACCGGATACCCATAATTGTTTGTTTTTTTGCATATCATTTTCATTCTGAGCAGTGACGTCACCAAGTACAAATGTTTTGCATGTTTATTTACATAATGACTTCATGCAACTGTCATAGTTGTTATCAGCGCACGACTTTTATCTTCCCCTATGTGTAAGATCAGGTTTTCCATCACCCATGTAAAATGCGGATAACCTTATCCGGTATGCAAGAATGTGTCTGTATGTAATAGAGATGATGTACCTGCAGCTGCAAACACAGACACGGCTCCTGCGGGAATCTTCCTGCCACTAGAGGTCGTCCGTGTTCTTGCTCTCTCTTCCTTCTTCTTCGGCTCTGGAACATGAATGGAATTTAGATTAAAGGTAGCGCTAAATTACACAAAAGATAAGGGGTCTCGATAAGCATTTTGCATTATTTATAATTAACATTTATTATTTATGTAACATTTCCATATTTCGCTATCTTTGAAATAAAATATTTTTAAACCAAACTGCACAACAAAATCGTCACAGTAATTTTATCCCCTGTGTTGTGTTTGTAATATATTGCATATCTATATACACATGCCTACAAAATACAGAAATTAACCAACACATTGGTAAAATTGTTTGAGTTGACATTCAGTGCAAAATGGGGGAAAACTGAGGCCTTTAATATGAGCTTTAAAATTGTACACTGCTTGTCTACCCTCTAGTAGTTTTAATAAAGAGACACTGTCCATAAGTAAGCAGATATTGAGCATAAACACTTAACTGTCTCATTTTTACTCAATGAAATGTTTACATGAAAACATGAAAACATGAGCATAATAGGTCTGTAGTAATACGTTTGAAAAAAAAAGGTTTTATGTAATGTTTGTAAACAATAAGGGACCGGATTATTTACATTCTGCTGATCAAGTGACATCCATTAACGCATTAGGATTTCTATATAGTATGCTTTCCATAATACATCTGGCCTGTTTAACTCAGCTGGGAGCACGTCAGGACTCCAATTTCAGTGTGGGCTATGAGTTCAACCCCATGAAGCGGTACTTTTGTGTTTTTTTGTACCGCTATTCAATTCCGTCAAAACAATTTTTTTATTTAGTAAATATTCAATAATGGTTGGTGTGTAATGTTTATCAACATTATTAATTTGTGTTTTATAAGCTAAAAGTTATCGACATTGTCCCTTTCACCTCTTAAATAATTATTTAATATTTTGACATTCATCTGATGAGCAGTTTCACGTATTTAGTTTAAACTGGTATATTTTATATACTTTTGTTAATCACTCTAGATGTCTTCCTGGGTAGAACCAGTACTAAACAAATGCAGATAGTCTTGCTGAAGGACAGAACTCATATGGTTCATTGTGGGGATTGAAAGCACAATCATCGGTCCATTGCTCTACCACTAGATCACAGCGTTCCAGGTATTTGATTCTGCATACTGACCACCTCATTCCTCCTCCAACTATACCCCTGTATGTACATGTTTCTGTGTACTTTTGATTATGGGTATACCACACATAATATTACCCCAACACCACCATGTCACTAGTGGGAATCAGTTTAACTTTTTGGGAATGGAGCCGGTGCTCTGTGAAACATTTTAACTCTAATTTGTAAACTGCAAATTGTGTAAATTTGATCCATTATTTTGATAAAATTGCATTAAGAAAAAGGAAGCCTTAGATTCTCTTTCAAGTGTCAGATTAAAAACGAGACATGTGCTTACACCTGTTGCCACAGCAACATTTCCCCCGACCCATCCCATCTCAACCTATCGTCCTTCCAACAAACCACCAGCCATTACTCACCCCCGACCCATCCCATCTCAACCTATCGTCCTTCCAACCATCAAGCCATTACTCACCCTCATTTGTTTTACAATTGTATTATTTTCTGTTTTGTCCATATCAGATGGGTATGCAGTGCATACCTCTGCCCATTTTAATTATCGACTCTCTTCATCCCCACCACCACTATTAGCTACTTTTCAAAAAAGATTAGTATGTATCATTTATGTATATACAGAGCATAAAACTTCTGCCATCACATTCATCACTGGCATCTGTGGTTGACGGGTTAACGACGTCGCATTGTAAACCTTCTCGGTTTGAATCCCACTTGTGAGAAATTGTCAATTCTTAAACATGTTGCCCTCTTTCCCCACCACTTCATCCCCACCACCACTATTAGCTACTTTTCAAAAAAGATTAGTCTGTATCATTTATGTATATACAGAGCATAAAACTTCTGCCATCACATTCATCACTGGCATCTGTGGTTGACGGGTTAACAACGTCACATTGTAAACCTTCTCGGTTCGAATCCCACTTGTGAGAAATTGTCAATTCTTAAACATGTTGCCCCCCCCCCCCCCCCCACACACACACACTCGAAACTAGAGTATTTGTATTTTATTTTATTTTTTTTACATATTTCGGTGTTGTTTTTGTCAATTCTTACACATAGCCCATCACATTCATCACTGGCATCTGTGGTTGGCGGGGTAATGATGTTGCATTGTAAACCTTCCCAGTTTGAATCCCACTAGGAGCTCAACTTGTGAGAAATTGTCGATTCTTACGGATGGCGGGAGGTATACAGTACAGTGCTGGTTCTACCCCAGGAATAAGTGAGTGATAAAAATCGACTGTCATATATAGCCTAAAATGTGCTGAAAAGTGACCTTCAACACCAAACAAACCTACTCCTTCCTCATCATGCTTATTGTTATTTAGTTTGTTCATACTTTGCATGGTTGTACATGAGCCTGGAGATGTGATTGTGTAATTAAATTGTGAAAATGACCAACAAATATTTATTTTGAAGAGCAGAGACTTTATTTATATGAGGGTTCTATAGCAGGTATTATGATATCAGATATTCCATCTGAGGAATGTTCTATAACTGTCATTACACAAATGCGCAGTGGAGCATTCTGGGATGCCTGGTATACCTTTGACTGGTTCTTCTTCGGAGTCATCTTTCTCTGTGTCCTTTCTCTCTCTAACACTTCCAAATAAGTCCTGAAAATACAACTTGTCAATAATAAGTTCATCATTTTGCAACAGTCTATTACAGCAAGCCTCAGGATACCCATTGATTTAGAGTGAATATCGGAAATACTTCCTCCACGTTACTGATTGGATTAGAGTAAATATCATCAGAAATATATTTCTTTTGGATATTTCTTGGTTAAGCGTAAAAATGAAAAACATTTCATCAAAGTTTTGACTGGTTTTGGGTGAATATCATTTCATTTAAAGTGAAGGATGAATATCAGGAATGATTCATGAAGCATGTAAATTGATTTAGAGTGAAAAACAAGTGAAGCACCAACAGTGGTGCAACTGCCAGTTTGCGAATTCAACATTTTAGCTGAAAAATCTAAGTAAAAAGGGAATTCAGGTAAAATACAAGAAAGAGTTATGGTTCTTGTCATATACCATTGCGTAACGATAATGAACACGTGTGCCAAGTTTCAAAGCTTTCTGGTAATTCATTTTTTAGAAATGAGGAAAAACAAAAAGTTTAATGAAAAACTTTAACCAAATGTCAAAATGCGTAGACAGACAGACGGAAATCCCCAAACTATAAACCTGGATTTGCTACGCAATCTGGCTATGTATCTGACATTAGTTCAAATATCTGTTTAAATTTCTGTCTTATAGAGGTAAATATCTTACCCCATCCTCGTCCAGCCCTGTTATAGATGTAAATATCTTACCCCATCCTCGTCCAGCCCTGTTATAGATGTAAATATCTTACCCCATCCTCGTCCAGCCCTGTTATAGATGTAAATATCTTACCCCATCCTCGTCCAGCCCTGTTATAGATGTAAATATCTTACCCCATCCTCGTCCAGCCCTGTTATAGATGTAAATATCTTACCCCATCCTCGTCCAGCCCTGTTATAGATGTAAATATCTTACCCCATCCTCGTCCAGCCCTGTTATAGATGTAAATATCTTACCCCATCCTCGTCCAGCCCTGTTATAGATGTAAATATCTTACCCCATCCTCGTCCAGCCCTGTTATAGATGTAAATATCTTACCCCATCCTCGTCCAGCCCTGTTATAGATGTAAATATCTTACCCCATCCTCGTCCAGCCCTGTTATAGATGTAAATATCTTACCCCATCCTCGTCCAGCCCTGTTATAGATGTAAATATCTTACCCCATCCTCGTCCTCATCAAAAAGTTTAGTGCTCTTCTTCTGGAACATCCCGCCACTCCCGAATAAATCATCGTCAGAATCTTCGTTTGCTTTGAACAGATCTGTAATGGTATATATAACCGACAAGCATGTGACATGGAAACATATTTTCCATTTCTAGACTGAATCCATTTGAAATCTAGCCACAGTGCATCATCAAAACAGCAGATGTTTTGATGGTTATAACAAGCGTCCAACTTTTTATTTTTAGTAGAGTACTTTTCTTTTTAACTAGTACAGGACTTAAATCTTTTAAAAGAAGGACAAGCCTGACTTGGATTAACGAGTAATCCTAGATGTCTGGCTATAGGATTGTGTAATTTGGTACGGCAATGACGGTAAATCGAGGGCTCAACGTGACACTGGTGTATCTTGTATCTTATTTGTCTACAGTTACAATAGTTTTATATTTATCCCGCAAACTGTTTTTGACTAACGTTTAGACCACTTCAGCGACATATAGAAATGTTTTATCAATACATACTTCTGACACATATTTGAATAACCATAAACATTCCTATGGTCCATATGACATATATATCAGATCGTTTAGGAAACTGCTGAACTGGGCCTACAAACGCTGCAACACCACTGGTTTAAATAAACACTCCAAACAAAAGAACTGTCATTTTCTAAAGCTATATCTGAATTAAGAGTTGTACCATCATCTTCCTTCTGTTTTTCTGATTTTGATTCTTTCTTTCCATGCTTTCCTTTCTCCTTTTTCTTTTTCTTTTCATCTGTAAATAATGAAGTAAGGCATTTCATATCTTACGTTTTACATTGATAACAAATCACTTTTGAGATTTGACGTGACTTTGATATGGGATGAAACATGAGAAAACCCACGTTTATGAGCGGGTGCTGGAGGAAACACGAGAAAACTCACGCGTCTGAGAGGACTCACGCGTCTGAGAGGATAACCACTGTATCATCTCATATAAAACACCAAGAATAGGGAATCAAATTAAATTGAATTGAATTAGGTTTTAAGGCGCACCAACACATGAAAGGTTATATGGCGACAAACAGGCATGAACATGCCTGGCTCATCCTCCATGTACATCGAGATAAAATATGGAAAATAGGGAATCAAAACAAGAGAGGGATGAGCTTGGTTACGATGCAGTCTAAAGTTTTATGACAAGCGGCATAATTCTGCCAAAATGAGAGTTATTGGACATGGGTAACAATACTCTGTGTGGTAAGGTAAATGTGTGTGTGGAGTTTCATGAACATAGGTCAAATACTTCTTAAGTTATGGCCAGTAATGAGCTTGGTTATGTTGCAGGTTAAAGTTTTACGAAAGGAGGCACAACTCTGCCAAAATGAAAGCCAGAGTTATTGGACATGTGTAACAGCATTCCTTGGGTTAATATGACAATGTGTGTGAAGTTTCATGAACATTCTTTTCAAGTTATGGTCAAGGTTGGGTTGCAGGTTAAAGTGTGACGGACAACAGACGACGACAATGGAGATGGACAAAGATATCCCTAAGGGTATGCCATGCTACGCAGGCGACCCAATCAGATTGCACTGAACAGAAGCAAGTTTTCTACCAACCGTACTACTCGGACACCAGACACTATCTTTTATTTATTTGATCGTTCAATATTATTTCACATAAATAAAACATGTATAACAAGAAAATCAGTAAAACCAATGGATGCTCCCAGAAATATCATATGGCCTTGCATCACCCAGCAGTTTTCAATTTGCAGTTCCATTAGTAGTTTTTGACTTATGCTTCAGGCAAGAATTACAAGTATAAAACTACAAAGGGCAATAACTCTTAATTTGAATGAAGATTGGTTACAGATCAGCTCTTCCTCTTATTGCCCTCTATCATTGTGTGAAGTTTCATTTCAGTCTCATCAGTAGATTTGAAGTTATGCTCCGGACAAAATTCTAAGTATACAAGAACCTCGGTCTGAGGATGTATAGTTGATTTAAAATGCGGACTCGCCGCCGCTGGAAAAGTGACTGCAATGTCTCGCAACCCACTATAGTGGGCGAGCAATGATGACAGAGTAACGGTTCTTGCACTCTTCACTTCCTCTCTTCTTGTGTGAAGTTTGATTGCAGTAGTTTTGAAGTTATACTCCAGACAAAAATTCCAAGTATAAAATTACAAAGAGCAATTACAACTCTATTAAATTTGAATGAGGACAGAGTTACGGTCCTTGCACTCTGCACTTCCTCTTATTGCCCCCTATCATTGTGTGAAGTTTTATTGCAGTCCCATCAGTAGTTTTGAAGTTATGCTCCGGACAAAAGTGGGACGGACGGAAGGATGGGAAAAACAGGGACTATATGCTCCCCCGAAAATTTCGGGGAGCATAAAAAATAATTAATTTCTTGTTCATCCGGTAAAAAAGGCAGTTCTATTTATCTGAAGACTGATGCCCCTGTCATGGAGAAGAAATGCTCATGACTAGCTTCAACATACAGTAAGCGCCTCCGTTGCCGGGATAATAATGAAGCTGTGTCTGAAACTCTCTCGCCCCTCACCGCTGTGAATTCGAATGGCACTGGGAGAAAGTGTCGATTCTTACGGAAAGCGGGCGGTATACAGTACTGGTTCTACCCAGGAAAATGAGGTGGTATTTCAAATGGAAGTCAAATTGTGACATTTTTCTTTGAGCCCAAGACTGATGCATTGTCTCACCTTTACTTTTACTTCTAGGTTTTCTATCTTCCTCCGTATCCTCACCGTCGGCGAGTGTTGGGGACGGAGGTTTAGGCTGTGGCATGCCGCCACCTAACCTATTCGCCAATTCTGATGCAAAATCGACAGGACCTGCTGGTATCTGTAAACATAAAAGAAGAATATTAAACATTTTGGATTTGTTTTATTTTTAACTTGTGAATCAAATTAATCAAGAAATTAACATTTAAAGGCAAGAACAGATATTCCACTACTGAAGGGTGTGTTAACTTGGTGGGACCATGTAATGGTTATTGTTGGAATGGTGTTTTACGTTATTTTCAGCACATTTTAGGCTATATATCACGGTCGATTGTGGAGACAGACCACTCACTATTTCCTAGGTAGAACCGGTACTGTATACCTCCCGCAGCCATAAGAATCGACAATAATAAACTGTTTCATCTGGGCATGCACATAAACCAGAGGGATTATTCCTTATTCCAATAATAAAGAGTAAAAATCTATTTGATATTGAGTGTATGGCGCTCCGGTGTTCCTCTGTACCCTCAGGTTGGGAAAAAATTGATTTTCCTCATGATTTATTAGTGGGGATGTGGAGCGGTAAGGGATGGGGTTAAAACTGTTCCAATTTATGATAACAATTTCCTATCAATTCAAATATGATGTTAGCACCATTCACGTCTAAAATTTGACTTTACAATAGACTTCGAATGAAATCTGGCATAAAATGCTTCAATTTACCCTGGTGTATAACCTAGGATAGCATATATTACTGGGCAGAATGAACTTCCTTGGAAATAAAGCTCATTCATTCAGGTTTCAGTCCTTTAGAATAGAAAATACCATTCTTTGGCATTATTTGTAATTCGGATCACTACACGCCCACAAAAAGCTATTAAGTTATTTTCCACTTCAGTTTAGAGAACTCCAGTTCTACTTTTTTTGATATACTGTCATATCAAAAATGTTTGATCAAGAAGCGAGACAATTTTATTTATTTAAAAGAGGGAGAGTAAAATAAATATGAATTCTTACTTGAAATATTTGCAATTACACGAAACCTCAGAGGTAATAACAAAAATTCCACAGAATAAGAAAGTTCTTCCTTTAAAAGTCTGGCTATCCACCACGACAGCTCCACTCATTATTCCATAGAATGGAAAGATTTAAACCCAAATGAATGATTGTAATTAATCGGTAATGTGGATTATCGAAAAACTAGAAGAAAACTAATCCGACTTGTGTCGCCGCCTGCCTTGTGTTTATTTCATGGTTTGATTAGGTTGAAGGTAAATGTTTTATAAAAAAAGGGGCATAACTCTGCCAAAATGAAAGTCAGAGTTATTGGACATGTGCAACAACATTCCTAAGGTGAAGATATGTGTGACGTTTTATGAACATAGGTTAAATACTTTAATTTCAAGTTATGGCCAAGTTTAAGTTGCAGGCTAAAGTGGGACAGACGACGATGCCAAATGACGGACAAAGTGATCCCTAAGTGTCTGCCATGCTATGAAGGTGACACAAAAACTGGACATGAAAAGAACTAATAGCAAAACTTACCGCTGGCTTTTTATTCTGTCCTTCCTCATCACTTTCACCAGACTCAGAATCAGATTCTCTGTCACTGCTTTTCTTTTCCGAGAAAAGATCTCCTTCACTGTCACTGTCGGATTCACTGTCCTGTTGAAGCGTGATCAACAATATTGTGGTGTAATAATATAGTGTTGTCTTTTATGGTTGTTTTTATAGCCGATATTGGTAATATTCCCAATGCCAAAACATGTTGTTTTTTTCCAATTTTGAGGAAAGAAAACCCAATTGAAATAAAAAGAAAACAAATAAAAAAAGTAGCAAAAGTGTGACAAGTATTGAGCATGAAATGCTTTAAAATGCCTGTGTTGAACTTGGTGTACTGTATACAGTATTATATTCAATTCAATTCAAAAATCTAGCTAAAATTCCCAATTGTGACGGTATGGGTTATGTTCCCAAAATAGAAGAAAAACCTGTCTAGAACAAACTCATTGTTTTTCTTCAAAACATCCAAATTGATGGACTGTTTATTTTTGATCTACTGCTTTTTTTTGGCTACCTATCAACGGGCGACCAATGTACGTTCCACGTTATAGGTATGTGGAGTCTGGAGAATTATCCCCCATAGAACCTTACACTAACTATAAAATAATTATAAGATATAAATTGAGCAACATACAGACCCAGTTGCATTCAAGTACCCCAAAAATGCATTCCTTTCGTTTGCGTTCTGTTTGTGCTCCGTTTGCATTCCGTTATCCATTATTTTTTAAATATGCAAATCATTTGCGTTCTTGGATGCATTCAGCGTTTATAAACAAAACTATTACTTCAGTTAAATGCACGGAACAAACGCAACGGAGAAAATACATTTGCGTTCGTTCGTTCAGCGTTTACCAATCGCAACATCTCTCAAGATTAAATTACGCATGATATCTAGCCATGCGATTTTTATCACGAGTCGGCGACTTGTTTATGTGATCATATTCAAGAATGGGTCTTTTTGTTGACATTTTTTGGTGGTGCATACAAATTCTGTTTTCTTCCGGGTTTATGTTAGTTTCATCAAAAATGTAACATACATATCACTATATAATGATATACTGCTGTTTTTATCAACATTATTTTAGCTTTATATTGAAATAATTTAAAGTTTGTGCTACACAATAAATAAAATATTTCCCATTTTGAATCAGTAAAAAGTAAAGTAAACGTGTAATCATGCTTCAGCGGTTCTAAAACACCATTTACACAGTGTAATTCCGATCCCGTCAGGTGCACTTCTTTTGATGACGTCACCACCTCTTTTGATGGCGTCTGGGTAGTTTTGAACGGAAAAATATTGTGAAAAAAAATGAAAAAAGGTAAATTAAATGATTTTAAACGATCAACATGATAAATAGAATATTATATTAGTGCCTGATTGTATCCAGTTTATCAGGTTTGGCACGGAAAAAATGAAGCCCTCGGACTTCTTTTTTTTTTCTCAGCCTCACCTGATAAACTGGATAGGATCAGGCACTAACATGATATTCTTTATTTATCTGCATTAATGAGTCAAATACTCACATTTTCATAATCTGACTAGCTGATATTATCATTTTTTGTTGCTTTTCCACTGACTGTCTCAAAGGGTTTTTCATTTTGATGGAAATAGACTCACTGGGAAAAAACTGTAGATAAAACAGTGATGACAATGTCGGTAGACTGTGTGAGTTTATGTGACAGTGCAAAACATCCCATTAGTATACTAATCAACTCACTGACATGTAGACTATAAGAAAATAATATTTATACCTTTGGAAATATTCCTTTTGATTTCTTGGCTGGTTTCTCTGTTTCAGAGTCAGATTCGGAGTTGCTATATGAATCCTAAAGAAAAAGGAAACAAATAATAGAAACAAGATCGATATAAACACAAATAATAGGAACGTGGTGACATGGTAGTTAGGTAAATTTCAGTGACCAGTAGGCTGGTTTAGTGACCCAGGGGTTTTGTGTCTGATCCTCAGTCTTTCAAGGTGGTGCATCATGCTTTTCTTGAAGAATTTAAAATGTTACAATGAGCTACAATTCATGACAAAAATGTCATAACAATCAAACTAATGGGGTTAGAAGGGCCGTGTTGTTCAGGAACGAAATGTGAATTCTCCATAGGTTTTGAATGGAAACAAATGTACAAACTAATGGCAGTCGGGGGAAGGGGGTCGGGGCCCATTGTGAAATGGAAAAGGGGGAATGTTGACAATGTTAAAATAAAAGAAGAAAGATAGTATTTTTTATATGTATTAAGTCTCAGTCTTTCATTTAATATTAAATTCACATCAAGAACATGTTTGATGGACATGTTATGGATGGTCAATTAAGAAACAACATTTAAAAGTAAAAAAAAAGAAAAGAAAAAAAGTTTTGTTTTTTTCTTGAGGGGAATTTTTTCTCAAACAAGGGAAAAAAAACTTCTTGCGGAGGGGAATGGGGCTGAACTTCGGCCCCAATTTACTCTTAAAAAACAACACTGAATGGTGCAATTACTATAAGCCTCCCTTTGGGAATATAATCTGACTTCATTCTGTTTGAGCAGTAACCCTACAATAAGTAGAACAAGTACGATGTATACCTCCGACTCGTGTTTTGTTTCTTTCTCCGCCTCGTCTTCCGACTCACTCTCACTGAGGCTGCCTGCGTCCGACTCTTCATCTGATGAAAAATAGTAAATTGCAATCATTAATACTTATGTAAGAGCGAAAAAACACTAACAAGAAGATTTTGTCAGCTATACATTCCAACACTATATTATTAATTTTTATTTAACCACCCTCCGCCATGTCATCTCAAATACTCTATAAATTAGACATGCAGGCATACTAAATAAACTCGTAATTGCCCAAGCACATGAAAAGGGGTACAAATTCAACCACCTGTGTACCATACTCACACTACCAGTCTCAGCGTATGGAATATTCTCAAAGAATGAACTGAATCCCACGTAGGAAAATGTTTGAAAGTTTGTTTGAAAATAGTGCAGCAACCCTTAACATTCTTGTGTTAAATAGTTATAATAAAAGATTGTGCAAGTTGATGATGTTGCTGTTCCAACAGTATGCACTGTAGCTTTAAAATACTATTTTTAACACAAATAAATTACATTTCATTATTATTATTTTGTGTTAATTTTTTGACATAACTTGCATACCGTATTTGCGAATCATTATTCATAATTATTTTAACTGTTCTTGCATATTATTAATTTATTAATTGCAGATATACTGCATCAATAAAATATTTAAACCTATGGTAGAAGAACTGAAAATTTCTTGTTGTATTACCATTTATTTGTATTACCATTTATTTTAAATGTTTGATCAATATTTCAAGACTGCCGTGTGTCCCTTTAATAAACAGACAATGACAGCCAGCCTTTTCCCATGCCAACTTGAAAATAGTAATTTCCTTTCAGCTCTATTTGCCAAAAAAGTAATTCCAACGCCATTTATTTAGCTACTACTGATTTTGTAACAGGCGGAACAATTGTTGGGGCTAATTCACTTACCAGAAACATCCTTCAGGCCGATGTTGTCATCAGTCATAAAGTTGGGTGTGCCAATCAGGAATGGTAAAACTCGGTCAATGTACGGATCCTGTAATCAGGTTAACATAGGAGTGATCATGACCACGTTAGTGAGTCTGAACATAGGAGTGATCATGACCACGTTAGTGAGTCTGAACATAGGAGTGATCATGACCACGTTAGAAAGTCTGAACATAGCAGTGATCATGACCACGTTAGTGAGTCTGATGATGAATATGTTACTGGCATGGATATCTTGATGATGATGCTGGAGATGATGATGAGAGGGATAATGAAGGTGATAATGATGTTGATGGTGATGCTGATGATGTTGTTGATGATGTTGATGATGATGTTGATGGTGATGATGTTGTTGATGATGAGAGGGATAATGATGATGATAATGATGTTGATGGTGATGATGTTGATGATGATGAGAGGGATAATGATGATGATAATGATGTTGATGAGAGAAATAATGATGGTGATAATGATGTTCATGTTGATGATGTTGATGATGATGAGAGAGATAATGATGACGATAATGAGGTTGATGGTGATGTTGATGATGTTGATGTTGATGGTGATGATGATGATGTTGTTGATGATGATGATGAGAGAGATGAGGATGATACTGATGTTGATGGTGATGCTGATGATGTTGATGATGATGAAGAGAGAGATAATGATGACGATAATGAGGTTGATGGTGATGCTGATGATGTTGTTGATGATGTTGATGATGATGTTGATGATGATGATGTTGTTGATGATGATGATGAGAGAGATGAGGATGATAATGATGCTGATGATGTTGATGATGATGAAGAGAGAGATAATGATGACGATAATGAGGTTGATGGTGATGCTGATGATGTTGTTGATGATGTTGATGATGATGTTGATGATGATGATGTTGTTGATGATGATGAGAGAGATAATGATGATGATAATGATGTTGATGGTGATGCTGATGATGTTGACGATGATGTTGATGATGATGAGAGAGATAATGATGGTGATGATGTTGATGATGACGTGAGAGATAATGACGATGATAATGATGTTGATGCTGATGTTGATGATCAGAGTAATTAGGTGGTGTTCGATTCAGGGGATGAAGAAGATGATGATGTGTTGATGTTGGGTCCAACTATTATTTTAATCATATTTAAGAGGATGATAATGGTGTAGCAATATAGATTATATTCTAGACTCATACAGTAGTGTTTTGCTTCAGATAAGTAAGTTAAAATTTCCTTATAAAATTATTAAACAAAAGCACTGCAAATGGTACATAATATGCACATCAAACGTCATATTATTATGTAAAGAAAAAGGTATACAACAGTCTTAGTTACCATGCAGAAAGTATTTTTAGGTTTGAGCCACTGTCAAAGTGACCTTTATGTTTGACTTACTGACACCAAAAGCAATATGGTTCCTTTTCTCATCAAGTCTTAGTATATACTTCCCGATTTATCGTGCCAGTTCGGGAAAAAAATTAAGTTTGTTAAAATAATTTAAAAAAAAAGTTATAAAAATAAATAATTCAAGAACGGCTTAATTTGTTTCATTACTGCACGATTTATTATCGAATCGAAAGCTTGCATCATGCAAAGGTTGCAAACTTATAAACTCAGAATTAAAAAGAGGAAGAGGGTTGGACATAGTACTTTTAAGCAGTGACAAAAATAAGCATTTCAAAAAGATATATGTGCTAGTAAGCTTTTGACAATCATTGACAAGTGGTGTTTATGATTCACCTTTGCTTCCAAGATGGGATCCACCCTGTATGACTCATCCTCGTCCTCTGTGTCCGAGTCATCCACATTCGGATCAAGCTTCTCAAACGCCTTCTCAATCACGTCCACACCCAGACGTATGGCTTCCGTCACCTTCGGAATCAAATCTTTCTCTCTTTGTTCCCTCGTCTTTTCCTGTCGGTAAAATATTTCTTTTTTTTTATATACGCACTAGAGGGGTGTATACGTGTGTAGCGTAAAATTTAATGAAACGAGACACTCCTGCGGCAGAGGAAGGATACATAGAACCTGCCCTAATCTTACTATCGAATAGATTGCTAAAGTTCTTTAACATACTTAAAGTAGTCCTAGCCCGTTGCAGGATAGGGCATACACGTTATACTCATTCATATTTATTACAAGCTGAGCAATTACCAGAATGTATACCCAGCTTTGCACCATTAACGGTCAAACACATCTTGTTGGAATGTGTAGACTTTGATCCTATGCGTTAAAGGTACTACAATGTTAATACTATGAAAGAGTTATTTGATACTATAGATTTTAGTCTTGTTTTTGATTTCCTAAAAGAAATCAGACTATATAAATCATTATAGTGTGTTCTTATATATATTTACTTGTTTATATAACCGTTGACGGGCGTTTGTTGATTTACATATTATAGTTTATATTATTACCATATCATCCCTTATTTTTTAATAGTTTTATCTTTATATATTTACATTCATTTTTAATTACTACATAATTTCTTCATCTTTTGTCGATTTTTGCGCACAATATGACCTATTTATGTGTTGACATGCCAGAAACACCATTCATTCATTTAAACTTCTCAGAGAATCGACTTACGGGTGCCCTCTGGTGAATATCAGAACAGTAAGAATTTTTAATTTCCCTGTTTTTTATGAAGACTAACATATTACTAGTTAGTTTTTGGAAAAATAATGATGGGTCGGTGATTTAACTTTTTCGCAAAATTAATCTTTAGTAATACACTCTCACAGTGTGGTTTTAAATTCTGAATCAGCTGCAAATTGTGTATGGCAACTTATATGTGTGTAGTGTGGTTTGCAGAACAGGTATCGATTTTCCGTCTTTTTTAATGTAATAGTTCATACTTTAGGACGAAAAATTAAAAGTTGTGGTATTTTTATCACCATCTGAAAAATTATTACATCCCTTGTCATTACCCCACCCAGTTTACTATAAATTGCATTTTTAAATTTGTGATCAATCAATTTTTCATGATAAAGGAACAGTAAACTTTTTGAGATATTTTGTCTACAATATATACAAGACCTGAGTTTTAGAATGAAAAAATAAAAATTGGGGGTCGGTGTGCATATAAGAAAGATATTCAATAAAAACTGAGAAAAAAATTTGCTTTTTTAGATTTCGACGAGCTCTGACATATAACGGCATAGGTCTGTAACAAATAATAGCATCAATACTTTTTATTGCTGTCACTGTATATCCTAACACATGTCTTTGTATTAAAGTTTAAATTAAGTGAATATCTTAAACGGTTTTTGAGAAATATCATCTTTTGTACCCCTACCCCCCATTTTGGCTTATGTTAAAAATTGTCAATTTTGGGAACAAAATGTGAGGTCAAAAAAAAAATCTAAAATATTTTCATTTTTTTTGCACTAAAATATCCCTATTGGGCATTAGTTTGTTACTGTATAATTATTTTTTCCAGTTTTATTATAATTTTTGAAATATAACAAATGTAAATTTCCGGAAGTGCAAAAATCCAAAACCTCAGCAGTGGCCACCCTTAAATCAAGTTACTAAATAGGAATTTATGAATTAAATTTTATACACGCACAATGGTGGAATCTGGTGTTGTGGTGAAATCTGGCATGATAAGGCAGACCATGTATCTTAAACCAGAAAACACAAAGATAATAAAAGTGATATTCCCTGACCGCCATAGATATCCTTTCAAATTTATGTGGTGATATTGGGTACCCGGTGGCCCGGTTAGCTCAGTTGGTAGAGCACTCGCCCTGTAAGCGAGGGGTCCCAGGTTCGAGTCCTGTACCGGCCACTTTTTCCCCTTGGTTTACTTCATTTATCTGATATCACCTGTTGAATTCTGACCAGGTTTTCTGTAGTAACATAATTATTGCTTTAAAATTTAAAAGAAGGTCTTTGATTTGTAATAATGGTAACAACACCTATGGATAATCATATCTGATGAAGTTGAAGGTAAATTCTGACCTGATTTTCAGGTTTCTTCTCTTCTTGCGGAGTTTCTGCATGACTGACATCTTCATCATACACTCGCTGAAACATACATGTTTCCATAAATAAGACTAGTGAAACATACATGTATCCATAATTAGACTTATAGAAATGTCTATGAAAAGAAACACGTCATGTTTTCAACATAAATGTAAGTATATAATTGTTTATTTTTTTGTTAAAATTTATTATCAAAAATGTAATACATTGCGTTAGTAAATAATTGATTTCACATTTAATTTGAACATTTACGTGTTTTAAGTCCCACATTATTACTGTCAGTATAAAATGTATGAAAACTTACGAAAATGTTCAACAAACTGTGTGTTGTTAATACATTTTTAACAAACTGTGTGTTTGCCAACATCATGAAGCATAGAATGAAGAACTAACATTTTCAACAAACTGTGTGTTCGCCAACACCATGAAGCATAGAATGAAGTACTCACATTTTCAACAAACTGAGTGTTCGCCAACATCATGAAGTCATTAAAGACATTGTTTACTCTAACACTGGACAACTGGAAAAAGATTTCAAAGCATTTAAACAACTGACATCAACATTTTCAACTGCACTGTCATAGTGTGACAAAATGCTGCTTCAGATACTAAACATATGTATGGGCTTAACAGATTAATTGCCTCTGTTTTATTTTTGAACAATAAATCTTTCAAGGGCATAGGAATGTTTCAATTATTGGGTGTGTGTGTGGAGAGGGGTGGGGGGGAAAACTTTTTGAAAAAGATATTAATTGACAAGCAAAGAAAAAAAAGTTCTTTATTTTATAATTGAATGCCCAACGACATCATTGACCAAGTAACAGTAAACAGAAAATGTTCTACCATTTATGATTCAAACATACCATACATCTCTCCCTTTGGTACTACATGTGTATTACCATACATGTAGGTAAATATAGAAAACTCTTCTTCTTTTTTTTCAGAGAAGAAAAATAAATTTAATTCTTGATTTCAATGCCCTTGGCAGTTTTTGTGAGAAATATGGCAAAAACATACCTTAGATTCGTGCACAAGGTTGGCTACTTCCTTCTCAATCTCATGTGTCCGAGAAATCATTTTGTGGGAAAACTCTTGTAGATATTGCAGCAGCTGAAATTGTTAGAGTGATGGATTAGTACACCAAGTGCCGAGGGTCTGATCCCTGCATAACACCAAGTGACGAGAGCCTGATCACTGCTTTATCTCCTACCTCACACCATGTGTCGCAGGTTTGGTTCCCCACCTTACAGCAAGTGTCCAGGTTTTTGTTTGTTTGTATGTAAGGTTATAAATGACAGTCAATTTTTTTGTGGTGGAGGCAGACCACCCACTTTTCCTGGGTAGAACCAGTACTGTACACCTCCCGCCATCCATAAGAATGTCCAGGGTTTGATCCCTAATAGATGTCAAGATATTCAGTAGGTTAAAAACAAAGCCTGTTACTCATACTTTATCCTCAGTCCCCAATCAAAAGCTTTGAACACAATTTAAATTAAATATATCCACATTGGTGTTTTGAAATACTGTACGAGAGCACCAAAATAAGACAGATGTACACAAAATAAATACATACAGCTTTAAATCTCACTACACATTATTGTTGATACAGTTGATCACCTACCCAACTATGGAGTGTGTCATTTTATTGATAACTGACTGGTCAAATTATTTTTGATGATGTCAAGCTAAAATTATGTTGTTGTGATGCCAGACGACAAAGTGATCACAATATACATATTTTTTCCACACAAAGTGACCGCAATATTTTACCAAAACTGTATAATGAATCAGAGACGAAAACATTAGGCAGTATCTTACACAAGACAACATAATGCAACTCACCCCAGCATCCCCAGCTAAGGACCAGTTTCCAGCCCCTTTTCTCATTTCATCAAGATTCCAGGCTCTCTCCCAGGACCTTGCTCCATCTGCTCCCTGTAAGGATGAGTAACACTAACACTCAGTCAATGAGTCGCAGTGATGGATGAAAATATAAATTGTCTAAATGATACTTTTTGTATTAAATAAAATATTTTAAACTAAATGAGTGATATACAATAATCAGGGATAAGGACAAATAAAATAATATGTGTGGTTCCTGTCACTCGACCGATCATAGTTTTAGGGCAGTTTTCACCGACCCTAATTTCCATCCCCACCTCCTCCTTTTTCAGTGAAAAATAATGTATCATCTACCGGTAGGTCCCTGTTTCGGTGACTTTTGTTTATCGCATGCATATTTTTTTATCGGAAGTCATGTGACGTCATCAGTTTTGCAGTATTGTGTGTAAACATTGGAACATCACATCTGTCATCTTTAACCAAAAATGTGCTTCAAGCAGGTTATTAAATGCTTATTTTAAGAAAGGATATGAAATATGACCATTGTTTCTTATTACTTTTACATACCTTTCATTAATTTAGTCTATAAAACATATATATATATATTCATTTTTGATAATTCGCATTTCCCCTTCTGCTCAAACATATCATAAGGCCAAATAAAATTATGCCTGTGTTTACTGTAACATTGCTGAAAAAAATAGGGTAGGTAGGTAGGCATTTTTTTTAATTTTTTTTTGGCAAATTTACATTTAAGGTGGCGATGAGCTTTGATGAATTGGAAAATGTTAACTGTGGTATTTTAAAAACTACAATAGATAACAATATGAAATTGTGTATTGTTTTATTGCTTCCCAAAAGGCCTGGCAACAACTGGCTCTTTTAACAATCACTTGCAATTATTGCAAAGCGGTTAAACAGTTTAATTTATTTTTCGCAAGTCCGGAAGAGAGTCAGTTCCAACAGCAGGACAATGAGCACATGAGTCGGCCGTGATCGCGTGAACATAATTCTTTTTTTTTCTTTTTTTAATTTTTTTTCTTTTTTTATTTAATTTAAAGGAGTCGGGGGTGTTTTCAGAGGGTCGGTCGGGTTACAGTAAACTCAGGTATAACTTTATTTGGCCTAATTATGATATAGACAAGGTCATGGCCAATTATTTTACTACAGGGTGGACTCAAAAGTATACATCCGCTTATAGGTTTGAAGTAAATTGTAGCAATAACAGACCAGGACCATCTGGGCTCCAAGTGTTAGCTGTATCTGACAATGACATTGAAAGGGACACATCTGATGATGGAAAATGTTGTGTTTGCAACAAGTTTCAACCAGAAGAGTTGAACAGCTGCATATCTCTGGTTTTCACTAGATGGGCACAATGTTATATTGAAGCATGCGGGAAATGGATTCTTTTAATTAACTGTATCAAGAAAGGATGATAAGGAGGCTGGGAATTAATTTGTCCTGTCATAAAAAAGAATAATGTGCCTTAATTTGTGCAAATATACTGTAAATATGTTAGTTTCATCATTATCAAATGTTTCAAAAAATTATATTGGTGAAAACATTTGGCTAACCCTGTACATTAGAAAGTCACCAAAACAGGCAGTGCACACAACAAGTGAACAACTGCATTCAAACATAGCAGATATCTCGGTAAATATAGCATTGTTTGGAATGTGTTTTTACAACATACAAGGGATTGAATTGATGTAATGGCAAGAAATGACAATGTATTTATAATTAATTACATTGATTTATTTAATACGAAAGCCGCTCGTTATATTTAAGGTCACCAAAACAGGGACTTCCTCGACATGTTTGGCGAATCATCCTACTCCGAAAGGGACTCAACTCGACTCTGGTAAGGTTAATTCCATGTTCACAACATCTTCATCACTTCTTTAATCCTGAAGAATGTCGGTATTTGCTGAGTTTGCCCGATTGGTTAATTCCCTTTTAGACGCTTTCAGCTGTCAAAATTTATCTTGGGGGGTAAAATACCTTATCTGGATCCCTCCAAATATTGTTTTAAAGTTAAAATTACTTAAACTCAGGGTCAAATTGAACACAGAAGTATATGTCTCCGACTAGAAATAATATGTGTGGTTCCTGTCTGAAAAAGAAACTATCCGTGTACTAGTGCTATCCGCAATATGTCACACAATTTACATATACTTATCATAGTGCTATGTTTAATACTTGCCAACCAATAATTCACTGCATTGAATTCATTGCAACTTTAGTAAATCGTATGACTGCAAATGAAACACTTTATAAAGGCACATAAATCACAGACCTGAGCTGCAGAAGCAGTAACATTTCCTGAAGAATCTGGGGGTGGTGGTTCGTCCGCCATTTTGTATTTACAAGTGTCACATGACTTTAGGTGGCTACTAAAAGTCGGAACGATCTAAAAGTCGGGACTATTTTTATATATTGGGTCAAAGAATCATAAACGGGTGGTGCTAGTACATAAAGGATTATGACACCTTGAACATCAGAAAGGTTCAAAGGTGGATAACTTAAAAAGGTTTATATATTTTTACATGAATGTAATATCTCATCTCACCCTAAGAAAAATTAAACTGATCCAACACTAAAATATTATAAAGAAAGAGGTTTTAATAGGGAACCTCAAAGTGAATTTAGCAGGAATTAGAACTAAACAGTATACATCTTATTGTACAGTATAGCTTCGACTTCGATGAGGTACTCCACAAAATCCTCTGTTGGACATAGTGTGAAGGTGCTGGGTGAAACTGTACATGCGCAAGGTCGTATGCTCCTCAAAAAACGTGAAATTAAAATATCCAACTTGTATTTACACTATACACTATATCAATATTACCGGTTACACATCCACGGCCGGCTGTAGAGCAGCCTTAAAACTGTCTACAGAGTCTAGCTGAAGCACTTGGACCGATAAACGATTCCAAGGAACGACGACACGTGGGAAGAATGAATGTTGGTAAGCGTTAATCTTGCAGTGGTATGGGATAAACTTCATGCTGTGGCGCACTGAAAGTGCTGGTAGGATAGATATTGGTACTGCTACCAGGCTATGCACGACTTTGTACATAAGTACTAAATCCGAGATTTGTCTTCGTTGTTCCAGGGACGGCCAGTTCAACTGCTGTATCATTAATGTTACGCTACTAGGATTTTGGTAGTTAAAGGGCTTGTTAAGTACGAATCTGGCTGCATTACGTTGGATCTGTTCTATTTGTGCCACTTGTGTTTTCTGTTGCGGGTTCCATATTGTCGAACTGTACTCCAGTTTAGGTCTGACTAATGTTTAGTAGGCACGTTCTTTCACAGTTTTTGGGCAGTGTCTAAGATTGCGTTTTAAGAATCCTAGAGCACTGGAGGCCTTTGACGTGATGTTATCTATGTGTAAATTGTATTTCAGTTTTTCATGGAGTTCAACTCCTAGGTATGGGTGATTTTTAACCACTTCTAAGGATTTACCTTCCATTTTGTAGTCATATTTGGAATTGTTTCTTTTTGTAGTTATGTTCATGATTGCACATTTGTCAATATTAAACTGCATTTGCCAGGTGTTACTCCATTGCACTAGTGTGTCCAGGTCCCTTTGAAGCAAAAGGTGATCTTCATGGGATGTTATGGGAGTATAGACGACACAGTCATCCGCAAATAGACGTATTGAAGACGATATGTTGGTGGCAATGTCGTTTATAAACAGAAGAAAAAGTGTCGGTCCTAGCACTGTGCCCTGAGGGACGCCGGATGTGACGTGGGATAGGTTGGAAGTTTCGCCGTCTATTACCACCTGTTGGAGGCGTCCACTGAGGAAGTTACTCACCCACGACAAGGTATTATTCCGAATGCCGTAGTATGACATTTTCTCCGCCAGTCTGCCATGTGGTACCTTGTCGAAAGCTTTCGCAAAATCGAGTATCGCCACATCCACTTGGAGACCCTGATTCATGTATCGGGAGATTTCGTCTGTAGAAAGAAGTAATTGTGATTCGCATGATCTTTTTGTGCGGAACCCGTGTTGGTTTTCGTGGAGTATGTTGTTACTGTCAAGATGATTCATGATCTGGGAGACTACTATATGCTCCAGCATTTTTGAGACTACTGCAGTTAGGCTGACAGGTCTATAATTTGCTGGTTTTGTTCTATCGCCTTTCTTAAAAACTGGTACTATGTTGGCCTGTTTCCAGTCCTTTGGTATTTCATGAGTATCTAGAGATTGTTGGTATAGATTCTGTAGGATTGGTGTTATCTGTTTGGCAGTTTCTTTTAGAGCTATAATTGGCATCTTATCTGGGCCACTTGCTTTTTTCACATTTAAACGATTAATACAGTTTGTCACTCCCTGTGCAGTTACTTGAATGTTGGGCATTGTTGGATGGGGTGAACTTCCTTTATTTGGTATGTTACTAAGGTCTTCTTCTGTGAATACAGAGCAGAATTGATCATTAAGCATCTCGGCTTTGTCTTTCGCACATTCGCCAATACGACCGTTGTTTTTTAGAGTACCAATACTCATAGTGTCCTGTTTCCTTGACTTTATATATTTATAAAAGTTTTTTCCAGCTTTATCATTTTCTGGATCAATAATTTTACTGATGTAGTTGTAGTAGGATGTGTGTAGTTCGTTCCTAACAGTTTTTCTAAAATTATTGAATGTTTCTTTGTCTTCGTCACTTTGCGAGTCCCTAGCTGTGTTATACAGTTTCTGTTTTTTGCGTATCATACGTTTTATCTTTTGGGTCATCCATGGAATGTCTGATTTGCCTTTTATCACTTTCTTTGGAATGTTTTTGTCCATGGTGGAGAATAATGCTTCTTTAAAATTAGTCCAATTATCATCCACAGATTTAGAGTTAGGTGATTGGAGATAAATGTCACCAAAATCCGACATGTCACTTCTTATAGAGTTCCAGTCTGCTTTTTTGTAATTGAAAACTGTTCTTGGAGCTTTTTTACTTATAACTGGTTTAATGTTGGTTACAACTGATAGAATGTCATGGTCACTCAATCCAATAGGCGGGCAAATAATATATCGTTGGATTAACGTTGGATGGCTTGTAAATAGTAAGTCCAGAATCCGACCTTGTCGTGTTGGTAATGTGTTGATCTGTTCAAGAGAGTAGTTTGAGCTTAGTTGTAGTAGCTTATCACACTGTACCTTGTCCCTTGCGCCAACCATAGAGCAACCTACTTCCCAGTCTATATCACCGAGGTTAAAGTCACCTCCTATGAAAATTTTCATATTTTTGTAGGTTGGATTGTTTTGTATTGTTGATAATGATTTATCCAGTTCTTCGAGAGCGTCAGCTTTAGATTTGGGTTCCCTATAAAACGCGCCGACAAGTATGGTCTCGTTGGCCGATGTCGAAACTTTGGCCCATTTAATCTCACAATTAGTGTCCAGGTCCAAGCTTGCAACATGTTACTTTGTTATCCTTAGCTAGTTAGAAATGTTATCCAATAAAACCTCAAATAATCATGACAAAGTTGTTATAAGGAACACAAATATATTTTCATATTATATGAGTCTGCTAGTAAAAACTCTAGAAATAAATATTTCACCTCTTCGGTTACAATCTGCGTCATCAATACACTGCGTCATCAATACATTATAATTCCACAAAATAACCCATTGTTTAGCTAAACCATACGTACGCCTTACCTGGGGTGATAATTCGTCATATAAAGCCCTCCTTTAAATCTTCATTCGGCAACCTCGTTTTATGTTCCTTCTAATAATGTTACCAGGATTTTTAATAACGGCTCAGAAGTTTTAGTTACTCCTCTTGGATCAACTGTTTTGAGAAAATACCATATTTAGTTAGTCTCCTTTCAGAAATCAAAATTTTTTCATTGAAGACGCAGGGTGTGTCCTTCTATTAGTAAGAGTGCCATGCTAAGAGGTGCAGTTGTGCAATTATTCATCTTGCAATTCCACCATTATATCAGCTATTAATGGTGGTATGTTTATTGAATGTCAAAAATTCAAATGTTGATTGACGTAAATCTCACGTCATTTATGTTTTGACTTGAAATGTAACACTTTTACATATACAATATATTGGTTAACATAAATATAATGCAGGTAATCCTAAAAAGTAAAAAAACACACTTGTACCAACACTTTCGTCAGTCAGGTAACACATCCAGTAACGTTACTGTTCAACCGGTTGCATATATAATTTATGATAATGATGCCACTAAAAGCTTTAAAATAAAATCTAGACATATTGACCAACTAAAATCGATGACAAACTTGCAGACACCATATCCACTCGACCTTAATGACAATATTTATCAGCAAGGAAATATTTCAAAAGATCCTAATATTGACATTTTTTCCTTAAGTTTCTATTCGAAAGCGTAACTCTAGGTCTCATGGTCGTAGGCGTAATGGTAACATCAAACGTAAATCGCGTGTAACTATGTCAGTCGCCAATTTACATACTATTTTAAACAGTCTGGAAAGCACTCTATGCTTTCACGTCTTACCTCTTTGTCCATTAATTCACTTAAGTTGATCACAGACATATTAATAAACAGATAGGAATTTTACCGAAACTTCCTATCTTAACCAATGAAGTAACCAAAATATCATGTGGCACCTTAAATTTTCCTTCTATCTTCTCTCTCAATTATTCTCCGATTTTGATGAGAATACATCCAAAAGATTCATAGTGAATAGCAAAATGGTATTATAATAATTTATGTTTATTTTCAAAATAAGAAATTATATAAAAACATGTTTAAAGTTTAAAATGTCATCATTTTTTGCTTTTCTCTTAAAATCCATGTTTTGACATAGTCAAAGTTTTCATCAAACTCCTTTTTTGCTCCCAATGTAAGAGAAAACAAAATGCTATCATTGGAAAGAAAATTAAATTTATGATGGTATTTGGCTTGAATGAAACTTGTATCTATAAAACTCTTCATGCTATGTGTGTTTAAAGTTGGGAAATATTTTGTGAAATTTTCGAACTGTGCCACTTGAAATTTGCACAATTTTCATAGTGTCCAATCTATTTGTTATTAGGTCTTTGAGTTGATCGACGATGAAGCAGACACAAATTTCATTTGTGCAGATCCCTTGTATAACACAGCTTCTATAATTCAAACACGCAACATGTTCTCCGACCCCGTATTGACAAGGAGTATGATCACATCAGACATTTTCTAAAAACACTATATCTTAATAAGGGTATTGATTTCATCGACATATCAAGTATTTTTCGAGATAATAGTTGATTATATGCCTAAATATTTAAAAAAAAGTCAGAAGGTAATTATATATATAGTTTGCTATAAGTATAAAAAAACAAAATTATAAATATTATTTTCAACTACAACAAAATAGTTTCTGACATTGACATAGTAAATTCTAAGCAATGTTGGTATAATACATCAACATGTGACTGTACTCCAGAAGGTCATGCCATTACTGGTAATATTAATATTGTAGATAAACGTATTCAGAATCTGTTTAATAAAGGTCCGAAGTATAGTTTACCTTCAATTATTGATTTTAATGCATGTCGTGCTCAGGTCGCCCATTTAGTATAAAGTGGTGTCGTAGAGACTTTCGTCATTGAATTCTACTTTTCCTATTCGATTTTTGTATCTACTTTTGCATTGTCGCTTTCTATGCTTTCTTTTTATAAATTCATATACACGTGATCATATGTGTGTTATACTTATATTACCTATTGGTACTTTTTTTATCATATAACTTACTGTGTGGGAGTGGAATAACACCATTCTATGTTTTCGATATACCACTAGTCATATAAGTATGCAAATAAGCCTAGTATGCGCTGTCAAAAAAACAACCTATAATGACTATGATCCAATTCCCATGGTTCATGTCGGTTTCGCGTGTTAAAGCGACAGGCAAAATGCAATAAGAGTCGATATGTGAGTTATGTGATAAATAAAACCTAACATTCGTTCTCATTCGTTATTGAATTTATTAAACTCGTTAGCAAAAACGATATAATGCACGGCAAGAGCCTCGCATTATATCATTTTGCCAACTCGGTTAATAAATTCATTAATGAATGATTAATTATGTCAGATCCTCTATTTATTTATACAAACATGATCATCTATGTGCTACCTTGTTTGCTAGAGAATATAACCTTGTGCCGTTTTATTGGATGACAATAGGGTAAGAGTGAGGTGCACCCTAGAACCTGGTTTATACCTCAGAGACATTTCCCGTTTCAATGCGTCATCCTATTGTCAACCCGTTTGTGTTTGTGATGTCACATACCTTGTTTCTTATAAATATTGTAATTGTTTTGTTTAAATACGTGTTTTTGGTTTACTGTTTTCTATGAAAGGTACATTAGAAATGTCCTTAAATTCGACTTGTAAACTAAATTTGTTTTAATGGAAACAAATCAAATAATGAACAAGATTAAGTAATTGAAAGAGGAACAAGCACACAAAAATAAACATGTACCATCCAGCGATAAGTCAAATGAAGTTCCAATTATAAGTTCCTGTTTTAATAAATGTTGAAAAGGTGATCCCTCGGAAGCAACAAACACAAACAAGAGAGAAAAGTAGCACACTCGGTTAAGTGTGCTCATGAGAGGTAATTATAAGATGCAACACCTCTCACGCCTCCTAGCACCGGCTTAAGTGATATTCTACGTTAAAGCAACACAGAACGGGCCTGATGATGCCAAAGGACCAGTAAATAATAATACTACTGATGTTAAGTTATTAATATTATTATTAAGTTTCATTTATTCTTTGGACGTGGTACTGAGCCAGGTTTGCAGTGAATGCCCAGTAACTTAGTATGCCTCTTGACCAAGGTAAGATCGCTACGTTATACAGGATGTACAGTGCAAACATGGTATCCTTTCTTTTTCTCGGCACCCACTCTTATTTTAATCAACTCTGTTATCTTTTGTGTGTAAAGTAAGTCTAGGAAATGATTCGGTTAAGCAACACTCGGCGTCTTTCCTTGGACTAATCTGATGACATTTGCTTAGGTCAGTGATTAAAAAAGTTTAAACAATGCAGACGAGAAATTGGCTTAGGGAGCTTTTGGATTTTTTGGAATAAATTTGAATTTATGTGACAGACACTAACAAGGAATATTAAACGCACTATTTGAGTTAGAAACGTTTACATGGAGTACTTAAGCAACTAAGTTACTGTATTTGAAATATAAATACAACTTTGTTTTGAAGATTATTTCCTTCTTGAATGCAAAAATAATATTCCGCTTAAATTGATTTGGTAAGTTGTGATCGGTGACGTACATGCCCGTACTCAAAACAGCTGATGTCAAAACTTGGGGCTCCCACGAACCTAAGGAATCCGAATTTTTGTCACATGCCATTTATAGTTGTTGACTCTAGTCCTTGAATGCTACATTTCCTGTTCGACTTTTCTATCTACTCAAGTTGTAAACGTTAGTATATGCATCTCGTTAGCCGGAACTAACGGGCGCCTTTGCTGTGACAATGGATGTTTTCTTTAACCAAGTGTAGTGTAAAGCTTTATGAATCACGAAAAAAAAGATGTCCAAATGAGTTGAAGTTGTATTCAGTGAATGTAAGACAATATAACAATCATCATATTTCAGTCTGGAGTACGTGCTTGACTATCCAATAATAACGGCCTGTTTTGATCTGTAATGTAAATAACATATGTTACAACAACAACAACAACAACAACAACAACAACAACAACAACAACAACAACAACAACAACAACAACAACAACACTAACAACAACAACAACAACAACAACAACAACATCCATACACGGTCAACGTCAACTGTAATAACAACAGCATCAACTGGACTTAGTGTTGATAAGTCATGTAAAGACAGGGAAAATACTAGCAGCGGCATGCTTCAGGGTTTGCGGCATTTGTCGAGTTATTAATATGTTTACAAAACGCGGGAAATCCATTGATGTAAAAATTCTCTTGTCGATTTTCGCAACCCGATAATCAGGTCACGCCTGCTAAACGCACTCATGGTACTGACATGTGTGAGATTGGGGGGTAGGGCGGGTGGGTAAATTAGATTGTTTAACTTTTCCAATTAGACGTCATGACGTTTTTAAGTCATGAAGAAATAAGTCGTGAAGTCAAGTCAAATTTCTGCCATGCAGTTAGAAGTGACGAAATATGGAATTGAATGTTGTTTAACAACTCAAAAACAACATAATTATAGCGTATTTAGAGCCGCCACAGACAGAGGGCAATGCTAAATTGGAATCCGGGAACACGGGTTCGCCAGCTTAAGTCAGCATCCGAAATACGAGGATTAGAGAAAGAATACAGCAGAGAAACTCAACAGCGCCGGAGAGGCTTGAACCCAGGTCCTCGCGAAAAAGAAAGTCATCAAGTCAAGTTAGAATACGAATGACAAAGTTACGAAGTTAAAAGTAAGGAATTGAAACAAGAAATATCTTTAAAAAATATAGTTGGCGCGTTTGGGGAAGCACAATGTGTTGATGGTCATCAAGTGAAATAATTTTAATAGCGAAATGTAAGGCAGAGCAGTGAAGTTCTTACTTCACTGGGCAGAGAGTAGAGCAATATAACGTTTTCTATCGGTATTTCGATAAAAGTTGACACGGCAGTGCCAATGTGGTGAATTTGAACAAAACAAGTTAGGGCCTTCCGTTATTTAGTGCCTTCCATAACGGAAGGCCATTGTTAAAATATTCAATGGGAACAAGAAGCCCACGAGGGCCTGAATCGATATACTGGCAAAGTGTACTCTGTTATATGATGCTACATGCAAAATATCAAAGCTCTAACCTTGTGGTTTCAAAAAAGAAGATTTTTAAATGTATTTCCAAATATTTCTATGTAAAGCTTTTGACCCCAGGTGAGGGGCTTATTCTGACCCCAAGGTCACCATTTATACAACTTGGTATCTCACTATATGATGCTACATGCAAAATATCAAAGCTGTAGCTCTTATGGTTTCCGGGCACCTTGAAAAATCACGGCGATGTAATTTTTAATAAGAGGTTCATTACCAGTTACATGTACCTTGTAACATTAACGCACCTTGCAAGAAAACAGAATAATTTATTCGCAATTTCAGCATTTCTATTCCTTTCTTCATCTTTTCTGGTCACGATTAAAGAACAGAGTAACAAATCACCTAACGATATACCATGTATCAACAACTAAACTCTATAAACAAATCTGGCTTTGTCAGACAAATTTAGCCAATCAGCATTCAGTTTAATAAACACTGTAGACTTTCATAATTTTTGTTTCGCTTTCAACTCGAGTTTTGTTAGGCTTACACAGACACACCTCCTGCGAGGCCAAAAGCCAGCTTAAACGGCTGGCGCCGAAAAACTATAAACGTCGGAAAGATTTAAGTCCCTCCTGGGGACTTCCATTTAAAAGTGTGTATACATGCGGGTTAACGTCGGTTTAGCAATCGTTCAGTCATACAACGACGGTGTTTAGTGGTAGCAGTGAGTTCCTAGGCTCGCGTTAAGCATTCGCCAAATCGCCATAGGCGAAAAGAAACCCGATCTGGCGAATGAAAATCGTAAGAAATACATATCAAATTCGCCAGATATCGGCGGTCTGGCGAATCCAAATTTCCGACCAATTTTGTCGAAAATCTCGGAAAATCCCGAATTCTAATACACAAAGTATTTCACTGTTTATAAAGCCACTACCCCGCTGGGTGTTGTTAGCTAATTAGCGACAATCAATTTGGACTGATAAACTTATTATCGCAGTGTTTATTGAAGACCGCTGTCATTTATTGTTTCTATTGTCACTGTGCGATAGAATCCGCCCACTGTTCCGCCTCTTGCTGTCAATCAACTTGTTTGTGACCCCGCGCTCAATATAATCCACATATTTAACTGTGTTATCGAGCCGGGTAAAACATTAAAAATAACGTGGCGCCCTCTAGCGGCCAAAATGGCTTTTCAAAACACAAAGTTTGTTTACGAATTAATAAGCTCGAGATGCCGTCGGTGTTTTTCGAACTTTACGATCACTGATAAGACTAATTAGTTGTACACCCGGTAGCGTAAACTGGAACAATGGCAAGTGTGAACCGATGTTTGATCGACTGTCTCTGAATTGGGATAATTTATGGTTGAACAATCAACATGAAAAAATGCAAAAGGTGCGCTTACTCAAAATATTGAGGTACAATTTTAGAATGAAGTGGCTTTTATTACTTACTCTGTGCACGATATTCGTGGTGTATGTGGCATTTCTGAATTTTGTCTCACAATGCAGCGCGATCTTTCTAGCTCCTTTGGAACTACTGTTAGTTGAACTTGTTTTATATGCCTCAGCTTAGCCTTACATTTTTAAATATATTTATTTTACTTCTATGAATGTTAGGAGTAGGCCTATATTTAAATACATTTAATGAAAATACTACATGGTCTAATCAATGGTGACAAGAGTCTGTATTTTTATATTTTCTTATATGCATGCATTCATTGTCCTTTTTAAAATTTCATTCGACATTTTTTAAAAATTAAAATAGCATTAAATTAAATACAATTTTTAAAACTTTTTGAATATTGTACAGCTCCAGTTGTAATTATAAGTAATTGTAAGCACTAAAGCAGAATGCATATGATGTGGACATATTGATACCCTATACATATAGGTTAATAAAGCATACTTTTTTAACTTACGCAAACGCGAAGTTTTAGCACCTACAATTCGTTAAAAAATATCTAGGCAAAAGTCTGGCTAAAGACATTCTAATCTGGCTAAAGGAATTTTTAGGGCTTTAGCCAGATTTGGCTAAAGGGTTTAAAATCCTAGCGCTAGCCTAGAGTTCTATGCCCAAATTAATAGAACCCCAATACAGTGCTTGGAATTTATAATAAAAAGAAGAAATATAGAAATGTAAACTGTAAGCAATAATAGACATTAAGATGTATTTATAGTAAAACACACTCAACTTGTGTCTGTTACAAGCAAACAAAGCTTCAACGCGACCATTTTATTTGTTACAGAAGGTTAAATGTGCTGCTCCTATTAATTTTACTTTAACATATATTAAACACAATTAAAATATATAATATTTTTTCAATTTACTAATTGACCGTGGCTTTTAAAATATAGGAAAATGATAAAATACAGGTTATAATTCAATTATTACTTTAGATTAACGATTAGAAATATACATATTTTTAAGTAGACCGCTTGATATCCTGTGTTTCAATTAAAGGTGAATGGCCACCCTTTTTGTAGTATTATCAATTAACAAATTTAATTCTTAAAGATGAATGGCCACCCTTTTTGTAGTATTATCAATTAACTCTTAAACGTCATATGAACATTTCTTGATAGTCCCGGAGAGAAAACCGCTACTAAGTTGTATGTAAAAATAAGTTTTATTTGCATGACGTAGATACTACCTTTACCCAAGCGTGACTGCACGGGTAATGAGGTAAATCTGAATTGTATAGCTGCACAACTTTTGCCAGATAATTGATAAATACATTTACCTGTGGATTAATTTACCTGTTCAAAGTTTTCAACGTCATCAAATACAATCTTATTCTCGCTTTTCACAGATATTGCAATGTGTGAATTGTAAATATCTATTGTTGTGTATTGATTTCGATTTAAATAAACATAAACTTGTTTATGAAACAAAACATGGCTGGAAAACTTAATAATGGAACATAAATAAAAACTGAAAAGAGGATACCTTATAACAAACGCAAACAAGAGAGAAATGTAGCAGACTCGGTTGTATTGTTCATGAGCGGTTATATAAGGTGCAACACGTCTGACGTCCCTTAGCAGCGGCTTGAGCGGTATTCTACACTAAGGCCACATAGATTGGGCGTGATGATCCCAAAGGATAAGTAAGTACTAACACTCGCCGCACTCATCACTAAACAAACGCCTGTTTGACTGTCAATAAATACTTAAAAGAGGAGCCGACCGATGCAACAAACACAAACAAGAGAGAAAAGTAGCAGACTCGGTTTACTGAGTTTGTTTATGAGATGGCCGATGTATATATATAGTCGTAAACGTTCGTTACATACATGCCAGAGTAACAAATGCGCATTATAATATAGCTGTACAATAAAACACGTTACTCCATTGGCCAACGTCTCAAATTTGCGACCGTAAAACGCAAGTCAACGAATTGATGGCTGCTATGAATTTGAGTTTTCCTAGGAAAACAAGTGTGTATGTATGATTTTGTTTTATATTTCTGACATTTATATGTAAAAGTATTAGGATAAAGATAAGCATGCTAAGATTTTCAATCTGGGATGGTTTTACGATATGGAATTACATATTACGGTTCCGCCGCCGTGTCGCCGCAAAACGAAATTTCAGTCCGTAAAACCACTCACATACTATCCCAGATTAAACATTTTAGCAAAGTTTATCTCTTATTATATAATAAGTGTTATCTTACATTTCAATGCTGCTCCCTATCCCACAAAAATATACTAATGATGACATGCCTGTGCCTTCTTTAATATATTTATTACATAACATAAATATCAACAAAGTTGACTTAACATATTTACCTTTCACAAAGAGGTAGACGTGTCACATCACATGGCACGTCAAACCACCGATATGGAGGATTCTCACCGAAGGCCACACAGTCCTCGTTAGAACCTCCGTAATTATTGGTGGGTTCTCCTGGGTACCAGTCCGTGAAAGTACTTACTATTCCAGTGTCATACCATTGCCATTTACCCTCAGTTTCCATGTCCGTCAGGCCAATGTAGTAACCATTTTGGTGAGCTGTGTACATGGTCAACAGTGAATCAGCACAAGACACAAACCAAACTCCCCGCAGTGGTTACTTCCCCTGTCGGTTACATTAACCACTGCCACCACACAAATGTATAGCTGAAATCCAGCTAAGTTTAATTTTTTGGTTAAATACTTTTTAGGTCAAAATTTGTTGCTTTGTTCATAATACAGGAAAATCGTGTGAAAAACGGTATCTGTTACAAAAATAATTTATAGAAAAAAACAACAATTTTAGCGAATATTTATTCAATATGCAGCAGCACAGCGGTTACTTGTAAACAGACATGTATTCCGTTGAGAGCATTTCAAAAGCTGTGCGTATATTACACCCAAGCCAAAACAGGTTGAATGTTTTCAACATCTTCTCGAAGGTGATGATGTTATTGCCAATTTGCCTGTTGGTTACGGCAAGAGTTTGCGGTACCAAACCAATCTCTATCCAGAGTTGTCTTTCCTTTCATACACCTCTGTCAACGTCTCAGAATTGGCAAACGATGAAAATGCAATATAACATGGTGGTCAATGGAATGCCTCTGGGAGAGATTGGTACCAAGCATTACCTAGTATATCGTCATTTCGTAATCACATGACCTCAGCTATCGTCACGTGATTTGTGTGGTGGCAGGGATTATTGGCTACAATATCACTGCGCGGAGGTTGGACAAAAACAGACAAGGTCGTATTGAAACTACGGTTCTCTGCCCACGATGCTCGTTAAATTAGGTAGAGGACCAGTCTAATTTTGAAACAAACAGTTAGTGGTGACAAACATGTAAGGACGCAGGATTAGCGTTTGCATTTTAACATACACGTGCTTCCTTTGTCAATTAATCTCTGTATTTAATCCGAACGCAGAATCGCAGCGAAGCTTGAGCTAAAGTTAGTTTAAAAATATGTTATATTAGTATATAAACTAATACATCTTTTTAATCGAAACGCGTACACATTATACGTTGATTATTACGAATGTATGAATGCAGATGAAAACCACGCCAGCCACCGTGTTCCATGCCAGGTACTCTGTGACATTGTTTGTAAATAAATTGTTTGCACAGTTGATTTATAAGAAATTCAACATTAACCTAATATCATTGCGTGCATGTCTCGTTCACTGACTAGACATTTAAGAACATACCCAGAATTTACCTAGTTCTGAAATGTAATCCTTCAGAAAAGTATTCTCGTATTCGTCTTTGATATGGACAATGTATGATTCGTGTAGGCGGCAGAAGTGCTGGAAAAAATTGAAGTTTTAAGATTGATAAATACAAAATGTAAATAAATGTATTTTCATGCATTATATTTATCTTATATATGAAATGGTAGTTCTTGTATTGATAACTATAAGTCGAGGTTTAAATGGGTAAATGCCCAAGTTAACAGCAGCAACAACAACGACAAAAAAAGAAAGAAAAAGCAACAGCAACATAACAACACTGACCGAAAAATGAATTCCAATATCGGTAGTATATACATGTATAAGCTATATAATATATATACATGATTCATGTAAAATAATAAATTACAATATGATTATTTACGTTTTGCATGTACGCGATTTCATGAACACGCGAATAAATCAGAGACCCACTCGCGAACTTAAGATCACGCGGAAATAATGTGATCTACAGTATCTGTATACTCTTACATCGTATTACTTCATTTAAGAAGAAGAAGAAGAAGAAGAAGAAGAAGAAGAAGAAGAAGAAGAATAATGAATCAGGTAAAATTATATTTATGTTAGCTGTTTATTTGCCATATTTGTATAACCTTCATGCACTGTGACATTATTAGTTTAAACTTATTTATTTTACATCGATTGTAACGAAAGCTCTATGAACTTATCTGAATTACTCTCGATGTCTTCCTTTGTATAACCACTACAAAGTGTCTTGCTCAGGGACACAACGCATATGGCAATGGCAGGGATCGAACCCACGACTTTTCGATCATGGATCCAACGCTCCACCACTAGACCACAGCGCTCCACTAAAAATATGTTCCCTTATTATTGTCATTCCAATAAAATAGGACAGTTAGTGTCAATAAAGAAATCCCCGCTAGGATTTATCATGTAACAAACTAAGCAGATTTAATAGTCAATATAAGTATAACACAAAGTTGATCATGTATATATGAATATAAAAGCAAGTCCTAAAGTGTAGAACTTTTTTCACATAATTATCTGCTACCTACATGAGTAAGACATTTAAGTTGTTATGGAAAGGAATTCAGAAGATTATCATGCGAAGCATGAAATGCTAAACCCCAATTGTATGTGCTTAGTTATCATGGTTAAAACTCTTAATAATACTACTAATATATACTCTGTAAAAGACGTTTTGGACCAAGGCAGTGTTCGAATCCGTACAATGATCGCTGAACCATGACATTCGACCATAACTCTTATTATCTCAGTTGATAATTCACAATAGATCAACAATCAACAACAATTATCGTTTACAATGAAAGTTTGCAAAACAAAAAAAATATTTTTATTGTATACTCGAATGTGTCCGTAACTGTTACTTTGTATGGACTTTGCAACATTTTATACAGACCCTTTGTGTGTTCGCGATATTTTTTAAAAATCAAATCTTGTTTGAAATTTAATGTTTCTGGTACCAAATTAACCGGGTAGGGTAGACCTTGGTTACTAAAAAAAGATATTTAAATTTTATCCACTATTTTTATTTTTATATGACTTTATATACCCTGGTCCAAAACCTTTTTTTAACGAGTATATAAAAGGATATAGAAGTTAAAGAATATTTTAAGCATGTTGGACCAGTAGATGGTTATTCGATATCACTATACTTATCAAGCCGAAGCATTGTGCATTCGCATCACTATCCGTTGGCAAAATGCACAAATATACAGCTGCAAACATTTACAACATTCAAATTATGAGGTCAGATATTAGTGATTAAATCAAGTTTTTTTTTTGCACACCGGATAAGGTTATCCGCGTTATAAATGGGTGATGGAAAACGCGATATAACACATGGGGAAAGATAACAGTCGCGAGATAATAATAACAATGACAGTTGGCGACCTCATTGCGCAGAAGCGAAATAATATGCAAGACAAAGAATTCATCTTGAGCATCCGGTTTAGATAGGGAAATTCCAACCCTCGGTATAACTGTTTTAATCGGAACCTCAGCAGAGCCTCGGTTCACAAAACACATTTAGTCTTCGTGTCTTCACCTGATACCCATGAACGATTATTATAGTATTACCTCTGCTGCAACGAAGGTTCCTGGATGATCGTGATCGAACAGGTAACACGAATTTCCGTCGGAAACCCAGCCGTCCGGACAACCAGCATCACTGGATACCTTATCTGTAATGAATAATAAGAAATATAAACCGAGTATGCACCTACCATAGAGCCATGATTCCCATGCCTTGAATGATAGGTAGGATCCCGTACAGACCCCGATACTCACTTTTCCCGCGATGTTTCTGAAGACATCACGCAATGACTGCATAAACAACCGCCGTATTTCAGTAGACTAAACAAGTGCATGCATAAATCTCACCAAAGAGAAGAATATCTCAATTTGTGTACGACTCCATGTTTCAGCAGAAATATTTTTCTTGAATATTTATCTTTTGACATATCTCGCGCTGTGTCGCTCCGTATTTGGAAACTTAAACAACATCGTATAGCCAGGTTCTATAACTCATGCTTTTTTTTTTAACAACATTATGGCCCCTTTAGTACTTAGAAAAAATGGTTACAGTTTTGCAAGCATGTAAAGCAAGTCGTTTTTTAAATCATTTTTTAAGTTTAAATATTTTGTTATATCTCACCTTAAAAAGTTCAGTGACACATCACACATGCATTCACTTTCATATGAAGAACTCAGAGACAAGTGCCATAATTCTGTTAGGCAATTAAGCAGAATTATCCCTTTCAACTTAGTTTCCCAATAAAAAGGCAAGGCTTCGAAAGTCGAGCGTCTGCACCGATGGCTTGTTAACTATTGTGTTTACATATAAAATACATGTGCTATAAATAAACAATATGGACCTGAACGCTAACTGTTGTATGCTTATCATCAGCGCAGCGTATCAGGGATACAGCGTACTTAGTACACTGTTATATACTGAAGCATAGTGTGTAATGTTTAATTATATTCCACTAAATTGATAAGTTGTAACTCTTGCGAGTAATTCGTCAACTTTTTCAATTTACATTTAATAAGCATATCTGCCTTAAAATTTAATGATTCGATGATGAAATAACTTTCGTTCGACGACCATCTGAAAGGTACCAGAAAGGTACCAGGAGCCTCGAACTCTACATTTCCATTATTAATAACTGTACAACGACACAATAAACGTGTTACCTGATATAAATATAACGATGTGAACAACGATAGGTACTTGGTTTGCCGCCATGCTTCCTTCAGATTTTCACCGACGTTTATATAAGATCGAAGTTTTCTGATTAGAAACTTGTGCCTTATCTTACATGTCTTAGATGACCTATTCACATCAACTGCGAAAGTAGTGATAAGGGATGAGTCTACATTAAGACATGGGTAATCTCCATTGAACCTTCGATTTTGTCTTTCTTTTTAGGATTATAATACTTGTCCAGGTTCGATTCTCTGTTCTGGACCATGTTTTTCATCAGTTATACAAACGATTACTATTTTTCTAATATATCCTTTACATTTTCGTTAATTTTCGTTAAAACATTAAACGTAGATGCAAACAAAGTACTGAGCGGCGTAGGTTGATCGAAGAGGATTTACTGTCTTGGTCCGTTGGCGTGAAAGAAGCAGAGTGCGTTGCATTTATCTTTACTGAAACAACGTTATGCCATTTATGTGAATAAGCAAAGTTTTCTAACCGCGATCGTCGTTAATTTTAGCTCATCTGCCTCATTCGTAAATGGGGAATTCATTAACAATCTATTTTTTATTGTTTGGTACTCGGCTTTACTTTAGTAATTCAGTACAAGAAACATTGATGCACACCATCAGGTCACGCAGAAAATGTTGCATTTAAAAGAATAAACCAAACAGTACAGAGAAAAAGGAGAATGCAGCAAATAATTATGGTAGTGCGCATTTATTTAAGGACATTATCATGATTGTGCTACACGTGTTTGGTATTACTGTCCATAGAAAGTCCAGACTATTTTTCCTATACCCTAACGGTATCCTATTGGTTTAATTGTCGGAGGGACTATAAACCGTAATTTAAAGGAAACTATTTAATGAAAACAATCGACACTTAACAAACAACCAAAAATGTGCTTTACAGTATATTTTTAATTAAACTTATCGTACATGTCTTAAAGTACAAGTCCAAAGCGCTATTCACTGAGCCACGTAAGCAAACGGAAAGACAAAAGAAAATCTGAATAATTTGAGAAACGTGGAAACATATACAAAAATAATGTTCGATATGGTGAGCTCCACACACACACACACACCTCCCCGACCCAAAATTGTATATTGCAGTAAAGCAGTTTTGTTCATGATATATTTGTTCATTTATATGAAAGTGCTACTTAACATATATTCTTTGAATAAGAACAAATCCACTAAAGATCCATTTTCCTATTATTGAACTGATTTAAAACAAATCCATACCGACCTACTTTAATATTATTTATTTATTTATTTAAAAACAAATGCAAGAATGTTTATTCGCTTGCACTTGCCCTTGATATCGCGCATTGAAATCAAATGTGCACTTATGACAGCTATGCTAACATCTCGGTCACCGCAGAATGTTGTAAAAGTATGACAAATGTATGTTATTGTATTATATTGGAATCGAGCAGGACCAGAAGTTAATCGTATTTATTTTCAACATCAAAACTAGTGTTTTAAAATTACAGATATCGCTTTAAATAAGCATTTTCTTCTTTTTATACCGGGTAAACACTGAACGCATGCGCGAAAACTGCGTGGCGTCAATCAACGCGAGCAACTGATTGATTGGCGTACAAGACTTCATTTGAAAACAATTTTTGAACGATACGCTGCTTTATACCGATAATGTATTGCGGGAAACCAACATAGAAATAATCGAAACCTGTACTTAACAACACTATCTCAAAAATGTCGCTAGATAGGGTTCAACTATAATGGGATTTCGCTATTTTGAAAAAGGACGATGATGACAATAGACGCAGGGAGAACCTACGCCTACAAGAAGGTGTACATTGCACATCCAGCCAAAACAACAACTGCATTGAAACACTACATTTTAAGAAACTAACGCCAAATAACGCCACAATTATACTACAACACCATCTATCAAAACTCTATCCAGGTGATAATGTATATGTGCCGATTAAAAGTATAGGTTTATGTTCATGGGTTCTTAAAATACCCGTGATTGAGTAAGCGTAAAATGAATTATGAGTTAGTTAGCCAATCACGGGTATTTTAAGAACCCATGACGGCGCGTTAGGAGGAGTTTTTATGTGTTTTAAATGTAGACCATTTAAATTTTGTTTTTCTATTAAATAAGAAAAGTTGTTTTATATTTGGTTTCAGAGTTTCAAACTTTGCAAGTTATAGCAAGACACATAGATAGTTTTAAGTATGTGTTTATATGCTATTGCGAATAATAGCAACTTTCATTGTAATTCTAATATATGTTTGTTTCTTTTTTTCTTTTTTTTTGTATATTGTTTATTATTCAGGTGGTTTTGGATATTGATAAAGTGACGCAATTATGTTAGTAGTATAGATACTGGGGGTAAAAGCGCAAAGTCCTCCCTCGCGAAAAACAATCAGCAGTTATCAATTGTCCCCAGTTAACCTTAGCACAAATATGCAAACGCCAAATGGTGATGGCATACTTGCTACCAGACCCCTCGCAACTATACAAACTTGTCCTTCGCTTAGGAAGAACTTTACTAAAAACCCCAGTATCTATTAATCTTCATCATCATTGTACACATCATATTCCATCATGGAGTATTTTACTTATATGCTAATGTATCTTGTCCATTATCTAGTATGTACCTTTTATCATCATAAGCTGACAAACTCTTTTTATTGATTTCGAAGCTGCTTATGTTATGCTTTTGTGATCTAATACCTTCCATCTCATGATGGGCTTCTGTTGCCGTAAACAAAATCTCTTTGTAATTATCATGCGTTATATATTTTTTAACAACACACTTTTTAACACCCTTGCATTTTTTGCACTAACCTCATTATCTAAAATATACGAATATAGTTTACTTCGTAGTCCAACAAATTCAACAATAGGCATACCACAAGTTTCATCTTTTATTTTGCCAATAACATTTTTATTATCATTAAAATGAAACTTACTTTTCGAATCATAATCACAATTATCAAAAAGTTCTTTATCCTTGTAAAAGTCTGCATACACATCTTTTGTTTTTATTTCATAACACAAGGAATCGGTATCAGTAAATAATAATTTAGGTTTTTTATCATATTTGTTTTTGATATAGTTGTAATGGAAATCATACAACAAATATTTTAACAAGTCTAAAATACACATGCCAACATAACAAGGACGATTTAAAACTAATCGTTCTTTTATTCTGTTAATGGCAAAAAAAAAATCATTAAACTTTTTACAAGAAATAAATGAAGGTCTTGGTGCATATTTTAAAAGGACCTCCTCGTAGTGAGTTAATTTAACATTAATTCTTTTTCTCAAATTTTCCATAGTTTTACCAAAAACTGAATTGTTCATCAGTTTGAAAGAAATCCTTTTCAAAAGCATGTTTACCAGCTGTTCTCTTGGCAGTATTAAAGAAGTCTATTTATGTCTTTAACCACTTTGATTCATCAAACTGTCGTATTCGGTGTATTTTTATTACCTTTAATCCAAGCTTTTTATACAGTTTTAAGTTTCTGTAATGCACAACATACGTTTCTTTATTTTTTAGTTTGTGAAAAGTTTGTTAACTTTACTAGATCCTAAATTAAACTTTTTTTTAAACTTTTACAATAATCTGACAACCACTCATCTTTTATTTTTAAACTTTCTAGGCCAAGAGGATAATCATTATATTAGTCATGTAGTTTCTTGGGATACTTGACACACTCAGCAATGTAATTTGATTTTCCTTTTTCGATCTTATTAACCCACTTAAATTTACCAGTAGGCAACGGTTGGCACATAGCCCACCCATACAAGTTATTAGCATCAAGATATATTATGTACTTGCTTTCTTTTTTCTTGTCATAGTTTTTCACATATTTATTGTTAGCCTGTGAATATCTGTTTGCAATATAACTTGTGCCACCTCTTAATCCTTTTTCCACAAACAAATATTGATCACTATCAGTTATTAAATCAAGTTGAATGCCGGTTATCTTAAAAAAAGAGTATGATAATGGACCTTTGGAAAAGACCGAGCACGACACATACGAACTATTTCAGTCTCGGTTTGATTGAGGCTGTTCATGAGCGGTAGTAAAATATGCTAGCTTCCGCTCACGCCCTCTAGCCCCGGGTTTAAGGCATCCCAGGCCGGACCAGGACTACTGAAGTAATGACAAGGATCTAATTTGTAATACTCAATGCACATTTTTCTAAAGTTTTCAAAAACATATGTCAGCAACAGCACAACAGTTTTAAGATACAGGTCATGATATTCTCCCATATTTTTAATCTTAAATGTTTTCCATGTATTTTTAGCATGATGATAATCTGCTTCTGAAATGTGCTCATCATTTAAATGAGAATAAAAGTTATTTTTGCTAGGTAATTTAGCTTCCTTAAATAATCATAAGGATAAACGCCTTTTCTTTTATTAATTCTAGCTCGTTGCCAGAGTATTCCTGCGAGGTATACTGAAACGAAGGGTTGTTTTTTTACTAAGTTATCAAGCGATTGAGACATAAACTGGAAACTGTCAATAAACACTTAACTTTTTCCTAACATAAAAGCTACGTACTTTTCCATGTTATTTGGTAAAACATTTATTTCTTTTTAAACTTTCCGATGTGCTGCATTATAAAGTGAGAATCATATCCTCTCAAGTCATGAAACACAAAATGGTATTTTTTTAGTCAACCTGAAATTAATATTACATATATCGCGATCGTTTCCCCTATACTTTCCAGTTATATGACAATGTCCCGCACTTTTCTGAAGGAGTTTTTGTATGCCACTGTATGACCCGCGTCACTTTTTTTGGGAGTTGTTCAAAACGATTACCGCAAATATGGCATGATTTAGATTTTTGAAATCTAGCTTCTTCTTCCGACGACATCACCAAATCTTTCTTAAAATGTGCATTCATAGATTTCTTGCACCAATTCTCTTCTTCTATCATTTTTTTCTAAAAAACTTGTAAACAGCATTTGGTCCTCTGTGCGTTACAACTGGTTTTGAATATTGATCATCATGACAACAAACAACCCAGAATCAGCGTATATAACAAAGGGAACCATCAGCTGCTTGTCGTAATGTTTAAAATAAACCTTTTCATCTTTGTTCGGCATTTTTATTGCTTGTTTTCCGTTAAGTGAAAGACAATCAGGCTCATGCTTTTTAACACCCTTTCTAATATAGATAGATACTTTTATTTCAAAATTCCAATAGGCTATAAAGCCCATGAGGATACAAATACAGAGTAATACATGGTAACAGAGCAGTTGGTACATATAAGACAACAAGTATGAGATCACAATGAAAGACTTTGCATATACATGTACACATTTCCTGTGCATTGACGAGAAGGTGTTTATAAATTTGCATGAATATTTGTATATATTAACACAAGTTAACATAATAATATTTATACATACACATATTTATATTAATATAAGTTAACTATACACAACATGTTAGGAACATATCTACAGTTTAATTTCTATATATCATCTCATTTCTTAATTGAAACGCTTTATAGATAAATATGGAGAGTTTACGAATATATCCTTTATTATTTGAATTTATGAGTTCTATAAACTTAACCATGTTAGGTCGTCGGTAGAAATACTTGGGTATATATTGTTTCCTTAAATCTGTATATCTGTCACACTGTAATACGAAATGAAACTCATCTTCTAACATGTTGCATAGATCACAAGTTCTCTCGTTAATAGGTATTCTATTAGGTTTAACCCACCTGCCAGATTCGATTTTTAATCTATGAGATGAAACTCGCAACTTTGTAAGTGATTGACAAAATTTGTACACATTAATATTTTCGAGATAAGGTTGGAATTGAAAACATGCAATGGTATTGTAGAACACCGCTCTGCTTGACATTTGCAACCTGTCATTCCAGTTTTGAATGAAATGATCTGTCAGTCTTTGTTTTATTAAGTTAATGAATATGGTATCATTTCCAACACCTTGTTGTAACCACACATAATAAAAACCTAGAGACGCCAATAAAAGTTTGACTAGTGATGCCCAGTTAACTTTTTGTGGATGTAGCTCAAAATCTTTTAACATCATATTATAAACAATTTTAACATATTTTTGTTCTCTCATATTTAAAATCTTTAACCAATATTTAACAATGATGAGATACCTCTTAGATACGAATGACGTTCTACCTAATTCACCATATATAAAATCATTTTGTGTTGATTTTTTTACCCCTAAAATTCTTTTGCAAAACTGCAAATGTACTCTTTCAATAGAATTACCTTGTATAAACCCCCAGACTTCACTTGAGTAGTTTAAAATAGGTGTAATTAACTTATCAAAAAGATCTAATTTATGCTTTGGTGAAATAAATGTAAATTTGTATAAGTATTTGTTCATTTCAAAGATTGCCTTCTGGGCTTGACCCGCCAAAGTAGTCTGTGCTTCTGAGAAAGATCCACCAGTAGAAAAAACCATTCCTAAATAAGTAAACTTACTAACAATTTCGATCAAACCGCCATCATAATAAAATGCTATATTTTTTGGTAACCTCCCCCCTTTTCTAAAAATCATCACTTTTGTTTTAGTTGCATTAACTTTTAGTTTCCATTCCTTACAATAATTATATAATATATGAAGACTTTCCTGCAACTCCTCAGATGAGTTTGCAAAGATAACTATATCATCTGCATATAATAGCATAAACATTTTAAACATATTGATATCTAATCCATCTAAACCACTTAGCACGTATACATTTTCTATATCATTAAGATACATGGAGAAAAGCAAAGGTGACAAACATTCACCTTGCCTTACACCTAATAAACAATAAAATTCATCACTTAGATTATTGCAGTGTTTGATTCTAGATTTAACACATGTATACATTGATTTAATTATATCTAGAATATTTCCTCGAGTTCCAAATTGCGTTAACTTATACCACAAGTTATCTCTCACAACATAATCAAATGCTTTTGAAAAATCGACAAATACACAATACAATTTCTTTCCTTGATTCAGAATATGCGTAATTAAACCGTGTAAGACAAAATTATTATCAACAGTACTCATATTTGATCTAAAACCCCCTGTGCTTCAATTATAACATTGTATTTTTCCGCCCATTCTTTTAATCTCTTATTTAGAACTCTCGTGAAGAGTTTTCCTAAACAACTAAGTAGTGTTATACCCCTATAGTTCTCAACATTATTGATGTTTCCCTTTTTATGTAATGGAATGACATATCCTTCTGACCAAACTTCTGGAAAATAACCTATAGTAAACACTTTATTGAACAACTTACAGAAAGTCGGTGTTAAGATACCTTTTCCATGTATAAAAAAATCATTTATCAGCATATCCGGTCCAGCTGTTCGATTAGTTTTTAGTTGCTTGATTGACTTAATAACTTCTTCCTCTGTCAATGTAACATTTAATTCGTCAAACATAATACTAAATTCGTTCTGCTCATATCGCTCATTAAAATACATGATATCTTCGTCAGGAACAAAAAATACATCATCTGGATCATTAATAGCTTTAAAATATTGTTCAAAAGTCGATAAAGGTATATTAGCTGGTTTTATGCCAGCAGCCTCTTTCAACATACGCCAATATAACTTAGCATTTTTATATTTAGCTTTTATAAACAACGAGGTTTTATCTCTATCATATGATGTTCTGTATTTTCTTACAACCGTCTTGTAAAGCGATCTAGCCTTTACCATATTGATTCTATTTGTGTCAGTTTTATCTATTCTATACTTATCTAACATGTGTAAGAAATCAAATTTCTTTTCGTAACACTCGTCATTATACCAAGGATTTTCTTTTTTATTATACAATGTTCGGTTGTTGTAACATCATTTTCAGAATGCAGCTTACGTTTAAAATATGGTGAAGACACATCTTCAATAAGAGCATTAAAATCATGAATACATAAGTCAATATCAATATTACTCACACACTGCTCTATCTTGTTATTTAAACCTATTAAACTTTCGCCAACATTTGTGTTACAAAGACTTTCAATAAATTCATTTTTGTTATCAGAATTCCACATATATTTATATTCAACATGTTCGTACTCCTGTGAGTAAATAACTGGGTCAGATTTTTTGTCGGAAAATGCAAACGAAAACGAAATAAGACAGTGATCAGATAATATATTCGGTTCACCGACTTTAAATGTATCCACAAAAGATAGTAGATCCTGTGACGACAATACGTAATCAACAACAGAACGACCTCTGCTCCCAACGAAAGTTTACCAACCAATACCCTTATCTTCACCAAAACGACCATTTAAAATTCGCAAAGAACTTTGCTTACACATATCTAATAAAAGTAAACCGTTATTATTTGTGTGACCCTTATCTTGTGAGAAGCGAGGAAATTCTATGTCGGAGATATAATCCTCGGGCAACATAGGCATATGCACATTATTATCATCAATAACATAATCACAATTAATCGATGTGCGACTATTCATATCTACATACAAGTAGCATGCAATTGTTTGAAGTTTTATTTTCAATAAAAGCAATAGAATCTAAAATTCTGTCAAAAATATTTGTTTCTACCATAGCCTGGCGACTGCTATCATCAGGCAATACGTATGTTAGACAAATGTATATATCAGTATTTAGTGAGAATATACCCCCATTGAGTTTGATCCATATTATATCATCTTGACTAGAAAATATCAACGTGTCTTCATTTACATAATCATTTCGGACGTAAATAATAATACCTCCAGAGTTTCGTTTCGATGATTTTAGATTTTCAGACCTATGCAACACAAAGCAAGAACAATGATCTACTTCAATGTCCGAAAACTCATTACCATGTTTCGGTAAACATCACAATATCACTAGACATGAACACATGTTTAATTTCTATGTTTTTAAGTTTGTTCGTTCGTTTAGTCACTAATCCCTGAATATTTAAAAGCGACAAACGCAGCTTCACCTTCTCAGTGTCTTTCTATGTTTCTGAAGAGTTGCCACCCAATGTGTCATGGACCTGTGTATCGCTGGTCTCAGCTGGAGGGTTATTTTTAGAGATAAAACGATCTCGGCTCCGTGATTCACTGGTGTCATTCCGCCGAATATATGGAGTCGCTGAGTGTCCACGTAGAAATCTTCGTGTTTCAGCACGTGATACATGCGATCGACCTCTGCTCTGTTGGTGGCACGCTTTTTTCTCCGGACCCCTTGTATAATAATATAAAGCACTACAAGCATGTTTTACAAATCCATTTTTTCCTTGTAAGCTGTTTGATTATACATCAAACTGTTAAAGTTTTTTATCCATACATAGAATTTTTTCTTTTTCTTTTTCAGTGATTAAAAGCATATCACACGATTCTTTTGCTTTATTTTTTGATATGTACAAAGGGTATCTACTTGATTATCTTCATACCAAAATATGTTAAAACATAATTTATGCTGTTTTGTTTTTCTATTTTTGGGATTTGTTGAATTGTAACAGAAAATGTTATTCCCTTTTAATATAAGATCACCAATATGATTTTTGTACTTTTTTTTATTCTTTGAGGATCTTTTTTAACAGGAAAACAAGCTAAATGGCGCCATCTAAAGGATTCATTATCTTCATTTTTTATATTTATTAAACCTTTTTTGTGGTGTTGCAGTTCTTTCGGTAAATTCAAATAAGAGCTACCTCGCAAAGGCTTATACTTTACCCGATTTATGCGCATCAACTAATGTAATTGTCCAACCACTTCCTTCAGAAATCCAATTATTTCTAATTTCATCCATTATTTCAAGAGATGCTTTAGTTAGCGCATCATCAATTTGAGTTTTGTTTGTAATTAATAATGCTTTGGAAGCAAAATAAGCTGTTCTAAAAGTGGTTATTTTATCCTTTTTATCATGTATGGCTTTATACAAAGTAACTTTTAAAGTAACATTCATTTTAAGACCGTTTGTTTGTGCTAATTTCTTTTCAAGGACATATATAAAAAGTGGTTTTGTAAACCAAAGTTGCCTAAATGGCTCTTTGTTCCACATAATAACAACTTGAAAAACTTTGCTATATTGTTTTGGTGATTTTTCAATTTCCAAAACTTTGCTATATTCTTCTGGTGGTGATTTTACAATTTTCACAACTTTTCTAACCATTATATAATATTACATTAGATTATAAATTAAGCCTATATTTAATTTATTTAATTATTTTTTAACAGGAATGGTGCCAAAATCTCTAATTTCATCACCATCTATTTTTCAATCAAAATGGCATCATCTGTTGATATTGCAAGCGCATCTATTTTTTCAAACAAAAAAGTTTTAATCATCAGCTCCATCATCTTTTGGTACTTCAAGAATATCTATTCTAGAAGATCGTCCAAGTATTTCCAAAAGCATTCTTTTTCAAGAGTCCTGTCATCTACCATCTGGTTGATTTTTACATGATATTTACAGTATCTCTCGTAATCATCGGTTTCAAGATCACCTTCAGCTATTAGCAATCTTATTTTTTTCACGTGCTCACAATAGTTTATAAAGTCGTTTTTATCAAGAAGCTTTTCATTAATCATCTCTTTCATGCTTTTAATAAACATTTCAAAGTATTCATAGCATCCAATATCAGTATTAATTATATGAGTTTTTTCAGTTTGCTGATTAATTCATCCTTAAAATACTCAACATCCTTGGCTACTGCATCTGATCGTGTTTCACTAAAAATCCTAATTTGTTTTATCGCCAGGTCTGTAAGAAGCTTTATAGCAGTATTAGATTCATGCTTGGCCTTTATCGCCCAATCTTTCTTAAAAGCAATATCTTCTTCCAATCGTTTCATATGACTTTCTTCAAACTCTTTGATCTCCTTGTTTGCTTTAGTTAAAAGAGTATGTTCATAGACAGCTATATTTTCCTAAATTTCTCTTTCTTCATCAAAGTGTTTACTTTCTTCTTCTGCATAACTTCCCATATATTATAGATTATATTATATTATTTAATTTCAAGCTTTTAATAAACGTTTTCAAGTTTTCATAGCATTCGATATCAATATCACTCATATGATCTTTTCCCCCCTTAAGTAATTCTTTCTTAAAATTCTCAACCTTTTTGTCTACTGCGTCTGCTTTGTCTTTTTTTAAACAAATATTGATTTCTTCTGTCGTCATGTCTGTGAGTGTCTTTATCAACCAGTCATATTGACACAATTTAATAGCTCCCTTCAAACGTTCCATCCGTTTCTTTAAACACTTTAATCTCCTCTGCCGCCTTGATCATGAGAGTATATTTAAAGTCAGCTACTGTTTCTGTATAACTTTTCATATACTATAGATTAAATTTTTGTTTCTGTAAAGTTGTCATTCTTTTGAATTTTTAATATTTTATTAAAGGCAATTCTGATTACTTCTTCATCATTGTCTAATCCTATGGTTGTTTGGACATATGATAGAAGTTGTTTAAAACTCCTATGATGTGTTTTTAACAAAGTCTTTCTTTCTGCTATTCTTGTTTTACTTACTAAAACAGCAACTACTGGAGGAACTGCACCAATTACGACTACAAAAACAGGAATTGCCGGAACCAATGCCAATACGGCAGTACAACCAATTATCCCACTAACAATCTGTAATGTTGTGTTTATGACGCCACATAATTTATAACTACGTCTGTATGCAGCTACAAGTCGCGTCAAGTAATCAATTACTTCTTCTTTGGTTTTCATGTATAATTACAGTTAGACAATAAATTAATCAAAATATTTAGAAAATAGTTGCTCATGTTCTTTGGGTGACATTTCGCCTATTTTTAATAATTCATCATAACGTAAGGTGTCAGACAAGTCAGTAAGTACTTCCGGGTCGTAGGGTGTTAAAATAGTTCCTTGAAAAAACCCAAAGTTCGCATGTGTTTTTCCCAAGATTAGCTTTTATTTCATTGTTAAATCTAACCTGAGGTTAAAGTAGTATGTCTGTTGTCATGAATAGTAAGTATTTTATTGTGTTTGTCAGGATTATTTCTTTGGAGAGTATGAGCACAGAGGTTAGGTAGATATGTGGTTTTGACAGATGTTTCTTTCAAAATACGCATAGTGTGAATGAATGACGCGAAATGTTGAAAAACTGAATCGGTGTTTTATTCCAGATATGGGACCGTTTGCTAGCCAGATGTGTTTAATTCACAGAATAAAAGTGTATTTACGCGAACGAATGTTGTGGAACTTGTGACTGATCTCCAAATATAGCCTATATTGCACTGTGTTGAATGGGCTGATTTTCAACTGTCTGACACCTAGATGGACTTTCTTATTAATGGCCAAATTCAGTTGATTTTTCCTGTGAAAGCTTGCAGCTGAGTGAGGAGAAAAAAGCTATGTTAAATTTTTGAATTTTACAACAGAACATTTTTTTTATGCCATTAAAATAGAATGTGTGTGTTTTAGGGTGAAATTTGGGGTCCTAGTGATTTGGAGTGACCCTAAACCACTTTAAGTAGGCTCTCAAGTGCCTTTAAGTGGATTAGTGGCAATAGGTAATAGATCTGTCACATTTCCTACAATAAATGGCAATTTTATTATTTTAAAGTACCGTATGAGACTAAAATCTGAAAAAATATCGGTACTGACATTTTGACATGATGCGCCTCTAGGAGGAGTCTTACTTTGTATCGAAAGCCTGAGAACCTGTAAATTTTGTACGCGATGATGAGTTTTACAATCTGAAACTGAAATATACAGAAATTTGAGGAATTCAGCATTTATTTTATTTTTTTGCTAAACATTGTGTAAATCCCACCCATTTTTCTTCATTAATTCAGATGAAATCACTATGCAATGGCATACAATTTTAATTTCACACATTAATTTGGTATTTTGTTAGAGATAATGGTATAATCCACTGAAATATGTACTATTATGGTGTGTGATTCGGTTTGTCTTGCTGTTGCCCAAGACTTGAATGTAATAGTTGGCTTTAAAACTGCTACAGGCATATGGGGTAGGCTTAGTTTTTGAGTCATTACTTCAATTTTGTCTGTTTTTTCTGTCATTTGATAGCCAAACTGTATATTTTATTGGACATTGTGCATGTAAATACGCTCCAAGGCAGCCTTATGGTCTGTTTTGTGCCTCAAAATTGGTGGAATTTAACAGAATGTCTGTTTCTTCATGAAAAATGAAGAAATTTCATGCATGAGTGATTTTGATATCTACACCCCACATTATGTGTATATTTTAGTTTGGTATATAGAAGGCAATGTTTGAAAACTTTCCTTGATGGAAATATACCAAACGTTTAATTTATTTTGGCATTTTTTCTAGTTTTGTATAACGCATCTTAAATCCTTGATTTCTATTAAACCACGAATACAACTAAAGTTTAAAAAAACAAAAAACAACTGCTCTGAAAACGCTGTTTAAAGAAAAATCAGATTACCATTTTTTAAAAGAATGACAGACAAACAGACAGGCAGGCTAAAAGACAGACAGGTTGGCATGCAGACAGAAAGACAGACCGGCAGGGCATGCAGAGATATAGATATGTGTTGCCAGGCAGACAAACGCTATGCTTTTTGAATTGTTTATGTTTTTATGTGAATTATTAAGTCTTCATCAAATTCCTCTGGAAATAAAGGATGACAATATTCATCAATGACATATTTATCGCTTTTAAATGAATAGAAACTCACTTAACGCCAAATAATTATTCTCTGTTTAAGGTTATAATAGCGTAATTGAGTCTCCATTGCCCTTCCATAGTAAAGTTAGAATGTTGACATCCTGTTAAAAACTCAAACCTGGTTAGAATTCTGGGAAACGTACTTTATCATGCAAATAAACATGTATGCTATTAAACATCAACAAGGAAATAGAGGGTTTAATACCTTCTAAGAAAAATTTCTTCAGTTGTATATTAACACCGGGTCATACCACTTGCAATTTCGTACCCTGTTTACTTTCACTTCTGAAATTTATATCAAAAACTGTCAAAAACATGATGAGCTCCCTTTTCAAATATCAACAACATGTCCAGAATACAGTTACAGTCAAAAATTAACAGGACATTGCACTAAAAAAGGTTTTAAAGAAAACAAAGATTAGCACTCTTTAATACAGAACTACTTTCGACTGCACCAGGCAAGTACATCCGGCTGATTTAGTGGAATTAAACCTTAACAGAGTTACACCGGTACTCCACTCCAGCGTTTTTTATATTATAATATAAAATCCCTGCCCACAGCTACGATTTACAGATAATCGGGCAAACGGGATTGCACATGATATACGCTGTCATTCACGCCGTAGCTCCTCCCTCATGTCGGAAAAAGCGAGTTGACAATAAGTCATCATCATACTGGACATTGACAACCCCTTTTTTCTACTATGGTTAATAATATATGTCCTAAAGAACTTCAACTTAAAGCTAATATTTCTTATACTAATGCTTTTTTCCCCCGATTTACATCTCTCTATTTAAAATGGTGAAATAATTAGCAAAATATATGACCAGAGAAATATAAAGAGATCGGACAGGGAAAGTAGCATTCAAGGAGAACAGTCAACCACAAAACACAGAAACAAACACGCAAACAGACAAACGAGAAGGCAAAAGTAATAAAAAATGCAAACGACATCACAAACCCAAAATAGTTGACAATAGGGCTACCGCCTTGGAACGGTCAGTGGCAACAAATGCCACTGGGGGTTTAAACCGGTTCTAGGGTGCACCAAACCTCATACTTACCCTACTGTCATCCCATTAAAACAGGACAGCGTAAATAAAGAAATTCCCGCCATGATCTTATAGCTAACCAACAAGGCAGCATCAATAGGCAATATAAGTAAAACACAAATATGCTCGTGTAAATATAATAAATAAATAAACAAAACAAAAAACAATAGCCTGTAAAGGCACAATGAAGGTATTCAATGACTTGTCAGAAGCCAGAGCAACAAGAGAATAAACCATTAAGGGCACGACAAGAAAGATCATAGACAAACAACAAACGCCACCTACCCAATGGGCTTTAGGTAGGCGTCATCATAGGGTCCACAGCCTGTCCGGTCATCGTACAATTAAAGAGGAAAGCATAGTGGCGAACTGTAAATGGGTCCACCACCAAGCATGCAGTACGTTGCAAAATGGTAGTGTCATAACCTCTTTTGATAAACTTTTTAACAAGTTTAACAAAGATAGTATGAAAGTGGTGTTGTTGAAAGTTTATCAAAAGCGGTTGTGACCCTATCATTTTGCAACGCACTGCATGCTTGGTGGTGGACTCATTTACAGTTCGCCATTATTCTTTCCTCTTTAATAGTGCGATGAACAGACAGGCTGTGGACCCTATGATGATGTCGACTTGAAGCCCAAAACTACGGTGACGTTTGATGCTTGTTTGCAATCTTTTCTTGTCGTGCCCTCAATGGTTTGTTCTCTTGTTGCTCTGGTTTCTGCCAAGTCACTCAGTACCTTCTTTGTGGCTTTCTTTTTTGTATTTATATATATACGAGCATCTTTGTGTTTTACTTATATTGCCTATTAATGCTGCCTTGTTAGTTAGAGAATAGTTAATGGCGGGAATTTATTTATTTACACTGTCCCGTTTTATTGCGATGACAGTAGGGTAAATGTGAGGTTTGGTGCACCCTAGAACCTGTTTTTAACCCCCAGCGGACTTTTTACCACTTACCGTTCCAAGGCGGTAGCCCTATTGTCAACCTTTTTGTGTTTGTGATGTCTTATTTGGCCTTTTATTAATCTTTAAAGTTGTTCTTTGTTTCTGTGTGTGTTTGACTGTCGTCCTTGAATGCTACTTTGCCTGTTCAGTTTGTATATCTATTTCCCATCCGCCATCATGTCTTTAAAAAACGCTACACCGTGTGTCGATCTCGACAGT